>PVJD01004395.1:0-137924 GCA_004026545.1 Mormoops blainvillei
CATTACAGCGACATGCAGACATCTGGGTCCTACAGGGACGGGTGCACGGCGCTTCCCATCCCTACTGTGCTGCTTCTAGTTCCCTAGAGCGGGTTCAAAGCACGTCTTTAGAGTTCTTCTGGCATCATGTCTGACTAGGACGTGACGGGGGAGCAGACCAAGTTGCAGAGGCTGGTGTACGATCAGGTGCAGAGCAGGAGGCTGGGTGACAGAGGGTTCCATACGGCCAGGTGTTGACCACTTTTCCCTGCTCCTCACCGTGGACGATGGTGATGGGGAGGGTGCAGGTGCGCAGCCCCTCACCTTCCTCAGCACGTCCGTGTGATGCCACCATATGCGCTATCTGGGTGAGAGCTGACGCTTGATCCTCGTTTAATCTGTGCGCCTGGATGAACTCGCTGGCTAACTGCAATGCTGCTTCTAGGTTGGGCAGGTCACACCTCGTGTTGGTATTCGAGAAGGCTGGAGGGATAAATTTTCTTCTGTCCACTCTCTTGTTGCTAACTGCAGTTGACGAGGACCTAATAGAAGGGCGGCAAATAAAATCAAAGAAAAATGACGGGCTTTTGAAATAGGTGAGTTCACTTTACCAATGTCACAAAGAATATCTTTTTGTGGGCACAAATGTATATGCCCTCCAATTTGGAGGATGGTAGGAGAGACAAGAACTAACATTTGTAGATCACCCACTATGTGCAGACACTATGCTAAGCATCGCACACATTACTTGCTGTGATCTTACAGCAACACTAGGAAGTAGTTAACTTACCCAAACAGAGAGATAGAAAATATTAAATGTTTTTCCCAAAAAGCACACCAGCTACTTAAGTGTACTGACACTGAAGCCCATGTGTTATTATGAAAGCTGGCTGAAATAATTAACATAGCCTCTGTTTCTTTTCTTTTAGGGTTTTTTTTGGGGGAAGGAAGAGGGAGGGAAGGGGTGAGAGAGAGAGAAATGTAGAATTGTTATTTTACTTAATTTGTTGACTCTTGTATGTGCCCCGACTGGGGATCGAACCCACAACCTTGGTGTATCTGGGTGATACTCTCACCAACTGACCCACCCGGCCAGGGCCAGTATAGCCTTTATTTCAAGTAAAATTGTCAAGAGATAAACTGGCTTTAGTTCTATAAAGACTGAATTTATTTCAAAATAGGAAAAAAAACTTTGGAATTATATGGATTTTTTTTTTTTTAAGTAGGACTTCAATGTTGTGAGAAAAATGAAATACCACCAGATAGACCATAACATTCCAAATTTAAAACTAGTTTTTTGTCATTTTAATTTAATAAAATATTACTTCCAATTTTTTAAAGGGGGCATGGTGCCTAAGAAATTAAAAATGAGATATAGGTTATGTCAAGAATAAAATTAGTACCAATATACATACTGGAATCAAGCTGTAAAATGATTTAAATATTATTAATGGAATAAATCTGATACATAACATTAAATTTAAAGTGTACAACATGATTCTTTGATACTATAAAATGATTCTTTTAAATGTTAAATAATTTGTGGCATAAAAATACAGATGAATAAAAAAGCAACACTCTTGCTCCTTGAATTATCCCCTGGCAAAGGGCAAATATTTGCAGTGACGTTCATTAGCGCCAACCACAGCAGACAAGCAGACGGGTGAGCGGGTGGTTGATGGGAAACAAGGCATATTTCCCTTTCTCTTTCAATTTTCACCTGCTGACAGACAGTAATCTCATAGTCTCTAAAGACATTTAAAATTTTGTTGGCAACATTTACGGGATGTGCTTTGGCTGCATTTTCATGTTCCCACTTAATCGTGGCCCCGCGGAGAACGACTTACGTTGCTAACAGGTGCTGCGTGAGAGGAAGGGTGGCTGGGTTCAAGTGGTCCTGGATGTTTTTCAAGGTGGTCAGCTCAGTGCTGGCATTACAAACCAGCAGGGCGTGGACCACCGCTGTGGAGAGGACAGAGGATGAATACTCAGAGCAAGGAAGAGGGACCAGGAGACCCAGTCAAGGAGCCACATAACTCAGAGAAAGGGGCTCATGGCCGCAAGCCCCCGAGCACAGGCGGCTCTGTGTGGGTCCCCAGCTGCACCCCGAGCACCCAGCGCCCTGCACAGCTGCACAGCCACGCGGCGGCCACTGTGGCAGTGTCCTGTGCCTGAGGCATGTGTGCTCCTTGAGCATTTTGTTGCATTTCTTCCTCAAATATTTCATAGAAATACACAGAAAGTAGGAAATTAGATGCTGATATTGGTGAGGAAATAATTAGAACAAATGTGAACAGATGTGTGGAAAGTAACATTCCCTTCATGAGGTGACTCAGTTCTGACAGAAAACACTGAAAGTTAAAAACATGTGTCTTTAACTGGTCGCGGACCACATCCCCCATCAGGGACTGACCTGGGCCTCTGACACAGGAGCCGCTGGATTGATGGGACTCACCGGTAGACGGTGTCACCCAGTGCTCCCGGGACAAGAGATCGATCACATGCCCTCCCACCTGACTGTTCTTAAGACCTCCTCAAAATCTGGGAACTTCTCCATGTAAAAATAAACAATTTCTTTACTGAATGTACCCGATTAGAATAATCCAGAGAAATAAAGAAACTAAGAGAATTAGACCTTGATATGGGAAATTATTTGACAAATTTCTTACGCAAAAATCAGGCACACGCTGTGTAAATTCAACTTCAACAAAATATACTTGAGTTAAAGGTCCAGATCTTATCGCACTGATGGCTCTGGGATTGGAAATGCAGAGATTTATACGGTCAACTGTCAAACCCGTTTCCAGGGACACAAGGGCAGGAAGCAGGAGTGGGTGCTGTTTCTCAGCTTGAATCAAAGAATCGCACACCAGATGGCATTCTTTCTTGCTCACAGCGCACCGCATGGCCTCTCTCTTTCACTGTAAGTTAAGGCGGGTGTGGCAGCACTTACTGTCTACGGGCCAGCGTGAGAGGGAGTAGCCTTTCAAAGGGAGCAGCTCCACCTCGTTGGCAGTCGATGGCCCAAAGAAAGCACTGCACGCAATGAAAGTGTCCAACTCGAAGTCCAGGGTTTTGGAAACCACCCACAGATCGTCTGAAAAAAGACACTTTTTAAAGGACTCAGAACTATGCTCAATCCAAAGCAACTTTGGATTTCTTAGATGCTTGGTCCTACATTATTTCTCAAAAAACAACATTGGTTATTGTCACCTGCGAGATTCCACCCGAACTAGGACCTGAACATACAACATTTCATTTCCACATTTTTAATGTTATTTTATAATTATAAAAAACAGTATAAATAAAGACAAGACAACATCTAGTTCATTTTTCTTTTCTAAAACAGCTTATAGCTACATCAGACTTTCCGAAAGTAGACTATTAGTCTAGGATAGCGATTTTCAACCTTTTTCGCCTTGTGGTATAAACTAATTATTAAAATTCTGCACACAAAGAAATACATTTTTTGCCAATCTGACAAAAAAAAAAAAAGTTGGTATAATTTTGATTCATTCACACCACAAGGCTATTGTTGTTTACTGTTGTAATTTTTTTGTTTTTTTACTTGACAGCCTAAGGGAAAAGAAGTCAGTGCCCCTTAGATAAAAAAAAAATAGTCAGGTATTGCATGTTTTAAAAATTCTTGTGAGACACAGGTTTGAAAATCGCTGGTTTGGAAAGAGCATATGTGCACAGTTTCTACCAGCAGAAGAGTTTATACTTACAAAGAGTCACCTGTGTTTGTTCTAAAACTTATACCAGCTGTATCTGTTTTTAAATAATTATATAATTTAAATATAATTTATTATTTGAACCATTATGAGTATGAAGAAAAAAAGTTGTTTTAAGAAAACTTAAGCAAACAATTTAGAAAGACTTAATTAAAAACATTTGCTAAAGAAAGGGGCCCAAAACACACACACACACACAAAAACTGCTTGTAACTCAAGTACGGACGAGATAAATGTAAAACATTAGAAAAAAGTAAAAAACTTAAATCGTTCTCCACTTAGATTGCTTCAGAAGTGTCTGAGTTCTTGCTCCATGTTTAATGACTCAAAATGGTCTATTTATGGATGGTGGATTTGTGGGTATAGTTTATACAAGAAAGAGGAAAAGGATCTCTAATCAGAAAACCTACAGTCTGAACAAATAATGTAAATATAAAAATATATTTGCACTTTACGATTTAATGTTTAATGTTCATATGCATTATTTAAAAATTAACTGACCAGCTATGAGGATCAACTGCACACGACCTCGAAAAGTTCAACGCCCACGAAAAGGCTTCAAAAAGTCTCCGAAAAGTCTCGGCTGAGGCGACGTGTTTACCATAGCACTTTCCCAATTTATTTAGCCAGGTAAGCTATTTTCTTATACATTAACTCGTCAGTGCCCCCCAGGACTATTATTTGAGTAAATATGTTGAGGAAACTACTTTACAAAAAGCTTAGCTATATATTACAGTTATTTTATACCTAATTTATTTAAAACTATTTGTCAGTTGAGGTAACACATATTTAAATAACTTACTCCCATCTGCTAATAGTTATTTGACATTTGCCAAAGCTTGTAACAAGACACCTAATGCACTGCGCCCGCAGAAATGACGGTGCAGCCCCAGCACGGCGCTTGGTGTCAGGGCGGGGAAAGCCACACTGACTTCGGAAGTGATCCTTATGGGAGCCACAGAAAATGAGAAAGAGAATGACCAAATCCCACAAAGCTGGGAAATTACTAGTCCTTACTGACGATAGAAAATCTGGAAAAAAAAAAAGAGAGACAGAGAGAGAGAGAATTTTCCCAGCAGACTCCCAGGAAAAACCCAAACAGCCCAGCAGCCCCAGGAAGGAGCCGTGGGGACACAATGAAGGGCGGTGGAGCACCCCCGGACTCCAGGTCTGTCCCGAGGCTGAGCCTGGGCATGTCACCCTCTCACACGCGGGCTCCCAGGGCAGACTCTGGGGGCACCACAGACCGGGGAGGGCTCTTAGCAGGGGAGGGCAACCTACGCGGCTGCTGGGCACCAATGACAGGTGACTGGATCCGAGTCCAACGGCAGGTCGGCCTACAGGGATTTTGCTGTTAGTAAAAATCATATTCCGGGTCAACAGACATTTTAAATGTCAGGTATTGTTATTCTCTGGACAGTGGAGTTAAACAAATTATCCATAGAGATGCCAGGAAATGGCAGAGCTGGGACTGAGCCCAACTTCCTGAGCTGACTGCAGTGCCCGGCTGGGCCGGCCTCCCCTTGTGCATTGCTGGGAAGAACAGCTGATGCCCCGGGGGGAAATCAGTTTACAGGCCAAAATAATGAGACATTTAAGGGGCACAAAGACTTCAAGAGAAAAACACACTGGATTAAGAGCCCTTCAGAAAGGGAGACACCAGAACAGATGGACAAGGAATTTCAAGGGAGGCCGCCAGAGAGACAAAAAGGAAGGGGAGGTAGTAGCAACGCAAAATGAGAGCAAGAAACTGCGAAAAAGACATGAACAAAAATATCACTTTGGAAAAATATGGTAGTTGAAGTAAAGTAATCATTGAAGGGGTAAACAGTGGAATGGATGCATTTTAAAAGTAAGCAATTTAGAAGAAAGACAGGACAAAAACCCAGCCAAACGTAGAAGAAATGTGAAGAGGGTTGGGATAGATTCAGGAGTGCTACATCTGAATATAATAAAAATCCTGGAGAAATAAAAATCAGAGGGAGATTATTGTGAAGAAGTAATGGAGGCCAATTTCCCAGAACTAAAAATGAAACGTTTCCCAGTATGCATGTCAATCGAACAACCGAGCTGTACATGTTCAACTCATATAGAGAGCTGGGGGAGACAGGAATGACACAGCCAGGTGGTGCAAGCGTGGCTGACATACAAACAGCTGCACCCATCTAACATATCCAGTGGGGGACTCTGGAAACAGAGGACTTGAGATTTAAGAGGTCCAGAGTGTGCTCAAGAGAAGAAAAAGGTCTTTCGGAAATGGTTTAATTTATTATACAATAATTCACAATATATACTGTATTAAACCATCTTTTTAAAAACTTTCTTTAATGGGAAGTTTCCGGGTAGGGACGCCAGTGCCAGACCGCCAACGCGGCTCACCACCGGAGCTGTAGGTCCTCCCCAGGATGCTCCGAGGCCCAGGGCGGGGCTCTGAACCTCAATAACAAGGCGTGAAGAGGAGAAGAGAAGGGATGAGAACTCGAGTTTTGTCTGTCTGACAACCTGCCAGGCCTGTCCGCAGACCGAAGGCCGGAAAGGGCCCCGAAGACGCGCTGCTCAAAAGCCAAAGAGGGCCGCGAACGCGCTTGAAGAACTTCATGCCGCGAAGGGGCTGAAACTTGATTAGCAACTAAATCTGCTCTCGGTGATGATATTAATTTTGACAAAATCTACAAAAAGCCTGCTTTGCATGCAGCTGGAAGAGCAAATGCCAGGTGAGCAATGTGCCCTCTTGTGAAGGACCAGTCGGACGTGCTAAAGGCTGCTGCCCAAGCCTTTCAAGGTGGGGGCAAAATGACCCTGTGGTCGTCGTCAAAGGTGCTTCCAAAGAACATCATCCGGGACCTCTCCTGCCATTAAGTTACAGCCGGGACCACTACCAGTGAGCAAAAACACAAAGAAGCCAAATACTGGCAAAGAAACCAATAAGTGGTTAAAAAAAAAAAAGACAGCCAAGATGGAACGTGGAGCCAAAGTGGCGACACGGCAAACCCTCCAGCACGGCCTTCTGCGGGGACTCCAGTTCTCCCCAAAGCCAGAAGACACCTGCTGACCCCAACACAGAAACGTTACCTCGAGCCAGAGAAAAAGCAAGTCTGACAGCTCCCTGAGGGTCACAGCCAGGAGAAGAACATGTGGAGAAGGGGAGCATTTTGATGACGCACAGAAGGAAGATGTCAGAGCCCTGCAGCCTGAGCACAGGGCCAGTGGTGAGACCACTTCCCGGAGAGGCAGACGGACGGACACAGCAGAAGGGAAGTAGTTGCCATTCTTCAGTTTTGGAACAACCCCCCCCCACAAAAGCGTTCCCTGAAGAAGACTCACTTGAAACCCGTCAGGGTGTAAGAGATGACCAAAGCAAACCAAGCGCAGAAGCAAGGCAGTGGGAGCCTGTGTCCCCGCCCCGTGCCTGGGCCCGGAGGCTCTGGAGGAAACTACAGGGAACAGAGTCTGAAAAGCAACACACCCAGTTTTCAGCAGGAGGAGCCTCCGCTCGAAGGCCAGTTCACGGACAGCGCGCAGGGAGGGCCCAGCCGCATGGCCCCCGCGTCCTGCGCGGGGCGGGCGGGAGGGGAGCGCAGCCCTCGAGAAGGGCAGCGTCAGGGGCCTTTTAAACCAGCCCATTGTTTAAACTCGTATTTGAATTAAGTCTCCTTGGAGGGGGCCTAGAAATAAGTTTGTTGTTTTCTTTATTTCTCTTTTTCAAGTGTGTTCAAGTTATGTCCACATAAACTTTCCATAAATCAACTACATATATTGATTTTTAAAAATATGCCCTGACTGCTCACTTTATAGAAAAATTTTGAAATTATAACTCTCAGATTTCCTCATTTGTGCTTATCATGAAATGGATTAAGTCTGTGTTTCTTTGCCTCAGAAAGAAATGTTGAGATGTATTTTAAATAATAATGGAAAAATATGAGGAGATTGTAGATATTTAAAATTAGACCACTTTTGCCAAAAAAGTTATTCTCGTTAGCAAGACTAAGATTAAGATAGTAATATTTATTATGTCTATATGGACAATATATTATACAAGTAAACATTAATTTTTATTATAGTTTTATTTGTGGTTTCGTACTTTCTGACTTTCAGTCTTCCAGGACAATTTTGGATTTCTGAATTATATTTCAATTATTTAGGCAACGTACATCATTTAAATGTAGCAACACAACCAAAAATTGGTTTTATATTTCACTGCATATAAATATTTCTGTTACATCCAGAATGTACAACATCTAATTACATGGCCTATGTGCTCTGACAGAAACATTTCTGGAGGGATTGTGGGCTGGCATTTACATGAACAGACTGGGAAAGAGATATGGCTGAAAGAGCATTTCCACGGACAGTTGGACAGACAGGTTATGAGATGACTCACTGAAAAAGGGACCACTTTATCCATCATAGTACTGTTATTAAAAGGAAAGTAGAATTTTAAAAATCCCTTCAAAAGTTGCACTTTTGCTGCTCTGGGAGAAATGAAAGGTTGTTGGTTAACTAAATAAAAGTAATCAAATTTTGGAAAAATGTACACATACACATAAAGAGCTTCCAGAGCTGCATGTACCTGAGATGCACTGACACATCGACTTACCTTTGCTGTAAGTCGAAGAACTTTCCTTCCGACTCAGCTTAAGATAAAGTTTGCTTTTAGGTTCATTATAAAATTCAGGATTTACAGTCATAAACTTCTTCAGTTTGCCATACTGTTTTCTTTGAAAATCAAATCCTTTCCTGCAAAATGAGTAACAAAAATGAATTAGAATATTAAGGTACAAATTTTGTCTTAATTGAGATAAAATCGGCATATACATTATATCAGCTTTGGATGTACAACAATAATTCTACATATAATGAAGGTTATACGGTAACCTTCATTATACGGTAAGTCTAATAACATATGTCATCACACCTAGTTACAAATTTTTTTCTTGTGATGAGAACTGTTAAGATTCCCTCTGTGAGCGGCTTTCGGATGCACTGAATACGGTGTTACTGACCACGGTCAGCACAATGTCCTGACATTCCGGGGCTGACTTATTTTATAGCTGGAAGTTTGAAAGTACAGTGGCTTTAAAAATCTCGTTTTAAAATACAGTGTGAGAAGAACCAGGACGTGTGTGTGTTTATATTCTTTCCTACACACACACAAAATGAAAACATACTGTGTCAAAGGAGGAAAACAGTGGCCCTGAGAGGATGATCGCCCATCATAAAAGAGACCGCGATAAGAAAACGTCTAAAACACCTCAGCAACGAGGAGCTGCCGTACCTGTGAAACAGGAGCAACAGACCAGCCCCGCTAGGCCCATGTCCTCACTGGTTATGATGACGAAGACACGCCAAGTGCTAGGAAGAGAGTGCCTGGCGCGCACGGCCGCCCAGTGAGTGTTGCTGTTATTGAACTATCAGACAAATGTTCATTATATTTAGTTTTTGGGTGATCTCGCTTCTAAGAGACAGGTTACCAAAAAGTGGAGCTCTATTGCCCCGAACGCCATCTCGTTCAGCTCGTGAAAGGCGCCGCCTGTCATCCTGCCCTGAGCAAAGCCATGCTTGTGGTCTCACCAACAGGGTTTCCCTGGGGGTTGTGAGTGTCTATCAAAACAGAAGAGCCCATCCCTGCAGCTGCCCTGAGACGGCTGGCACTGCCTGATGTTCAGAGGGTGGCCCCTTTCCAGTTAGAATCACTGAGGGTCTCCGTCTTTTAGATACTTTGCTGATCTCAATCTCTTTTAAAATGGACTGTAATTCTGTGATGTTACTATTTCCTGATATAATTGGAGGAAATTATTTGTTATCATAAAACACACCTCACCAGAAGCTGGCATTCCTCGTAGACGGGCACTTTCTGGCTTCTCAAATACAAGCCAATGCTCTTTATGTCACTCAACACGGTGGCAGGTGGGGATTCCGCCTGTGTTAAATGTCCCGAGGTCACGTCTTCAAGCCACTTAAAAAATTTACATTGGTCAGCTTTGGGTGCATCACAGGTATAAAAAAGACGGCCCTAAGGGGAGAAGATAATAAAATTTAGCGAGAAAAATAATGTTTCTACTTTTTACAGTTTTTGTATTGTTAAGACTTTTACAAAGGTTGGTTGGCATTAACATACTCCAGTAAATTAGTCACTATACAACTTAATCTTTTCATTAATTTAAAACCATGTAGTTTTCCTTCTACTTTCTCCTTATCAAACAGTTACATTATCCTAAGAACATAAGCTTATTTGAAAAATAAAGTTCATTTTTTTTTTATTTAAAGTGATGACCGAAGACCACCTGCAAGCTGGCTAGAATTAGCTGTGAGGGGCACCTGGTGCCTTCCAGCCCTGCCGCCCTCTCACTGGCGAGCACACAAGCACGATACACACGTGTAGACTTCATGCTTTAAAACAAAACTGAGGTGGTAACGCATTTTCTACTCTAAAACTTAACCCTTATAGCCAACAACAAACTGTGAGTATGACAACCATGTCAATCAAATAATGTTAAAAAAAAAAACCTTTTAATGGCTCTATAACATTTTATTCTAAGGTTCTAACACTACTTATGAACTCTTGCTTTTGACGGCTGTGTTTAACCTAAGTTTACACACTCAGTACACAGACAGCGGAGGAAAACTCTTCCTGTGTCTTACAGTGAAGGACCAACCACCGTCGATAACCAAACACTTCACCAACTCCTCCCGTAAAGTCCGTACTCAGCAAAATAGGTCAGTCAGGATGCTTCTCCGTCCCCTGGCCGCCTCTGGTTGCAGTGCTGAGTCACCCTCTTGGGGCTCATCAGCTCTGCTCACGCAGGCCCTTGGTTCCCTCTGGAACTTGAGTGCGTCACTCCTACCTTACCAGCCGCAAAGGCATCGGTTCCTTTTGTCTTTCTCCGGCCACTACCGTGCCGTAGTTCCTGAGCTACCTAAAGGCTGGTCTTCACTCATGTTTTTGTATCCCTGCACACAGATCATCTTTCCGTAAAAAATGCACTACAAGTCTGTCTGTTACTAAAGCCTCGGGCAGAGGCTCTGCATCAAGACTCAGCACCCACCACGCTTGTCAGAGAGCAACAGGTACGAACACCGTTTATGAGACAGGTGTCAGTGAAGAAGGGGGGGGGGGGCGGGGAGCAACACCTTATTTGGGCCTTCCTTTTTAACCATGACAAGCTTTGCCGGTTGATGGTGATGGCAGGATGGCATCTTATTTTCTACAGTTTGCCGTTTCTCTCTGTTTGATGTGTAAAATGATATGTCGACTGCTGAAAGGGCTTTGTGCAGCCTCTGTGCCAACCCAAACAGCAATATATTCAGATGCTCTACAAAAAGACACAGGTGAAAATTCAATACAAAATAATTTTGTGTTTGTATCACATATCTGCTTTTTGTTAGTTAAATTTGAATAAAGCCTTTTAACAGCAGAAAAGACAACAACACTAACACCCGCTTTTTAGGGCTGGTTTTGCCCCTTGTACAACAAAACGAGCTCTCAAACCCCATGTCACACGTAATATTTCCTACTTAACAAAACCATTTGCAACACTTTGAGTATAAAAGAAAATGAAAACCTATAGCTTGAAAAAGATAATACTGTCGTTTCCCATTTTTAAAATTCAATTCTGATTTGATTTTAAACTGGAGTAAAGATGGAAAATAACAAATCTCTAAAAAATGTAGTAAGTAGGGGCACAACGTACACTGTCACACTTCCTCGCAGCGACACCACCCACACTGGGCAGAGGTTAGTCATCACACTGGGCAGAGGTTAGTCATCACAACATGACATGAAAAGGCGACGTCATACCTATGAGGCAGGACAGGAAGACCTGCTTGTAATGCCTGGGAGACTGAAACACCACTGGGATGTGAGTCTGCCTTCGGGGAAGACAAGCGGATTTTATCTTCTGCCTGCTTGGGAAGCACAGCTCAGAGACATCTATCTCCTGAAATGGAATAACTCTATTATGACAATCACAAAAAATGCTGTTTACTAATGAGCAAATTACTTTCTATACAGTGTATATTTAAGAAAATGAGCAATGTTTTAAAATTTCCAGGATCCTTGAAAATAATATCCTAAGTTTAAATGAGAGGCTCATACATCGGGAATGGCTGTGCGTGGCCCTTTCAATACAGAAGACTGACTGTTCTTGTCGGCCTTTAATGGGCTTTAACTGGTTCCGCTAGGAACCAGTCAGCTGATGTGACTGGAGCATCAGGCATCTCCGCCTCTGATGACAACTATCACCGGGTCATGAGATGCGCCTGTACCTGGGTGATGCTGATTAGCAAACGGAGCCGACAGTGTGAAGTAAGGAGCCGCCGCGAGGGCAGTACTGCAGCGGGGCGGGGCCAGCCAGGGTTGTGACTGAGAACCTGCTGTGTGCCGAATGCCGCTCCCGACATTTCCAAATGTGTGACTTCAGCTAATGCTCACAACTGCTAGGAAAGATCTTACATCAAAGAAGATGGGACTGTAGCTGGCCTTATGGAAAACTCAACACCAAAAAGCCATTGGCTCCAGGAGTGAAATCGCTCGCACACAGCTACTGGAGCAAGTGCGCCGAGGCCCAGCCCGCATCCTCACCTGCGAATCTGTCGCACCACAGCTGTCACACACAGACCCTCCCGACGCGCTCCGAACATTCTCTGGCTTTGCACTCAGAGAAAGGGCTTTGTTTCTGCAAACACAGTCCTGGGGGCTGGTGTCCAGCTGCCGCCGGCGGAGTGCACCTCTCAGCACCTGCAGGCGCATAGAGGCCACCGGGCTGCCCCCCAAGGGGCTGTGCCCCACGGCGGGGCCAAGGTGCCCACCTGCAGCACCGCAGCGCATCCCGCAAACCACCGGGGCAAAGCCAGCGGGGGCGTCCGGTTCAGCTTGGACTCCGCTTGGAGTCGGTAGGCCGTCCTGTGCTGTGTTCTGATATTTCAGCCACTTGCTTTGTGCAGGCACTGGGTGGACATATGAAACAGCTCCGGGGGCCACTTCCCTGGACGCCTGGCCCCAGGAGGCTTCACTCAGGCCCGCAGGCCCGGTCAAGGCCCTGGACTCTGGGGCTGCAGGCACCGTGATGAGGGGAGCTCGGGTTCTACTCAACACAGGAAGGCTTGGAAGGTTCTGGCTCTCCGAGGAACTGTATTTTGTCATTACTGGAAAAAAAGAAAAAGAAGCCGATTAAATAAAAATGTATTAAGGTCATCACCCAGGCTCTGGGTGCCTGTGGATATCTATACACAAAAGCAAAAAAGTACGAATTTGCCTTGGAAAAAAAAAGCACATAATTTTATTTCCTTTTTTAAAATAAAAAAATTTTGATGGTTTTAGTCTCAAAAACATTTTCAAAGATGAATAGACTCTGGAACTTTTTGAAGGTGGATGAACTTGAAACTGTCTTTTTCTTACCCCCTTAGTTAAGGACCCCCACCCCCACCGCAACTACACTCTATTTACATGGCACTGAAGTTATCAGCCAAGAACGGGATCCCCCCCGATTTCACAGATGGGACATCTGAGACCTCGGGTGACACAGCCCATAAGACCCAGAACTCGTCTGTTCTCAACTTTATATTCTTCCCCAGAGACTGCAGTTCAAGGTTTATCTGTGTCATCACACCTTCCTTTACATGCTTATTACAATACTGGATTAATACGCTGACCTTCAGGGTAAAGGCCTTTAGATTTAGTTAGATTTGTTGGTATATGATAAGAGTTCGTGATCTGTAAACTCGTGTTTTGGCAGACTCTGGCTGTTAGTAATAGATATATTCCCAAAAATGTAAAAAGCAATCATATTTTATTGAATAAATGAATGAATGAATAATACTGCATGAAAACTATACAGGCTTAAAGTTTTTATCAGATGATGCTGTGATTCCTATTTTCTAATAATGTACCTTCTTGACAATTTCTATTCTTTTGGAAATGAACTGCAGATCACTTGGGACGCTAGCAGAGTGGCAGGTGAGCCAACGATACTCTTAACAAGTCACCACGCAGCACACAGGACAGGGACATCAGAACCTTGGCAAAGGACAGACCCTCCGGTGTGGCTGTGAAGACACCTGTCTCAGACAACCCACTGCCCACACCGACCCTTCCCTAGTTGTCTCGTCTACCAACCACTGCCACTACCTGCTCCAGCCCAAACACCTGTGCACATTGCAAAGTTCTTTTTCGGATCACCCACCCAAGATAGAATACCTGCCTACAACGCCACTCCTTGTCCAACCTACATTTGGAATCAGGAGACACACTGATGGTCACAGGGACAGAGAGGAAAGCATCAGTGGCAGGATCCTACAGGCAGAGGCGGATTTAACGGCGGGTGCACCAGGTGCGCGCCCTGGACCCCAACTTCTGAAGGGCCCCACAAAATCCCAACTTTACACTTTTTCCTAATGACACCAAGTTTGGTTCCATATGTGCAATACATATACTCAAATTTTCCTGGAAATAAAACATTAATAGTACATAATATTTTTTATTTATTTTAAAATATGGTTAACATGTATTCTTATTTTCCCTCTCTTTTTTTTAAGGGGCCCAATATTTTCTTCTGCGTCCAGGGCCTCGACCGACCTTAATCCGCCTCTGCCTGCAGGAAGCAGACTCATCAAGAAGTAGGAAGTTACTTATTGGGAAGCCAGGATGCGGGACAGCGTCGAGCGCACAGCCGAGGTGGCAGCCAGAGAAGAGCTGGCTGATCCTGCCAGGACCGCAGAGCGGAAGAGGGGAAAGATGGGTTTACGCCATTCATCTGACGGTGTGGAGCAGGCATCCCCCTGGGAGGGAGGGGCCACAGGGGTCCCAGCTCGGGTCACCACGGAGGAGCTGAGAGGAACCAGAGCAAGAGGAAAGGGGGAGTCATGTCTCCAACAAAAAACTGTCACACGGACAGATGTTAGAGCGACAGCTGGAGCGACCAGGACCAACTCTCCAAGTGGAGAAGGCGACACTCACCCAGGGAAGTCCTGGCTTCCAGGGGCTCCTCAGAGAATTCTGGCTCAAAGTCTCCATCTCGCAAGTCCAAAGAAAAAGTAGACATGGGGCTTAGTGTGGAGACCTTTTGCTCTGGCGATGTCACCTATCCAGGAAGAAGAAACTAAGTCGCAGACCAAAATCTCCATCCTGTATTTCCCCCAGTCTGACTGAATCCTAGTAATCTATGTTGTAAAAATGATGTCTTCAGTCAGATTAGGCAGAGCCATAGTGGGCAAAGAATCTCCCAGAAGGAACAGGACAGAATAAATTCACCAAAATCAACAACAGTGGGGACTTCCGTGAGGCCCAGGTGAGAAAGGCCCCCAAGCCCCAGGATCACCGGAACCACAGATCACCCAGTTCTGCTCTGAGATTCTTCACGTTTTTGGGTTTTTTTTTTTCTGGAAGCTCTGCAACGACCCTAAAAAGGAGTATGCGGTAAGCAGACCAGCAGAGTCTGCACAAGACACGCTTTGTGGGGCTCTGGGGAAAACCTGTCGACTCCCAGGCTGTGCCGTTCGGCATGGCTGCCGCTCCCCATACTTCTGACGCAGGCAGTGTGTCATGTGTCCTGGACCATCAGTGGGGTCTACACTCTAAATCCAGGTACAGTCTTGGCAGAAAATCTGTCGACGTTTTCATGGTATCGAAATAGGTGGCACCATGAAAAGCCCAAGTAACCCAAAGTCAAGTACTTGGAAGGGTAATTGGTTTAGAAGGAGACAAGATCCTCACCAACAGTCCCTCAGGTTTCTTTAAAAGCCAGTTCCGTGCCAGGGGGTCATGTTTGGTTAGAAGGTGATGATTGACATGATGCTACAGATCCCAGGCACTATGGATCTGCTCGGAGGGACGGGAGGACAGGTCTTAAAGAAGACCCTGTGTGACTTCGCATTTGTATACAATGGCCCTTAAGGCCGTAGGGTTTTTGAGCATCACCAAGCATTTATCCTTTTCACTTCATTACTGTCTCCTGCTCAGGTGAATTTATTGTTGCCACTGAAACCATGCACTTAGTACTTACTAATAAATTACTTGCTATTCAAAAAAATAATAGGAAGTGAAATACAGAACATAAAACCTGTTGGATTTATTTGAAACATTGGACTCTGATTTGGATTGGTTTGGGTCGTGGGAATTCGGTTCTGAAGATGAGTTTCCAGTTTGAGGGGCTCAGGTGGAGACGTCATGTTTGGAGCAGGAAGACCCAAGGCGTGAGCAGCTTCTGCTCCGTCCTCAGGTCTAGACTTGTTGATCTAGATTTAATTATGTTTTTTGGTATGTTCCAGATCTCAACAGTCATATTATTCACTGTTAGTCTCTTTAGAAGCCTTCAATTTTGTTGCTGCTCCCAGGAATCAATCACATTAAAAATCTAGTATGACTGAAGTGCGCCCCCCCTAAAAAACATCAATGTTGAAGCCGCCCAGGTTAGTGTATTTGGAAATAGGGCCTTTAAGAGGTAACAGGGGCAAATGGGGCCACAGGCTAGGTGAGGGCCCCTGACCTGCGCACACACAAGGAAAGCCCACGAGAGGACTAGGAGAGGACCTGCGAGCCAGGAAGGGTCCCCACGACAGAAGCGCAGCAGACGGAACCTGGTTCACGGCCTTCTAGCCTCGGGAGCTGTGACGAGCACACTTGTGCTGTGGCGTTCTGTCCCCGCAGCCGAGCCGACATGGCCCTCCGTCTCAGGCCACCTGTGGATGCCGCCTGAGTCCACCCCCAGGAGTCAGGTGCCTTCCTCTCCCTTTCCTTCTCCCCATCCTCGACACCCGGGTCAGCCGACTCCGCGCTTCTCTGGGTCAAGTCCTCCTTGCGGTCGCCACCCTTGCTTTAGCCACTGTCATCTAGGGCTCCTCTCTGCTGGTTTCCCTGCCCCCTCGCCCGCTCTGCAGGCCCCAACCGCATCCATGGCAAAACCCCTTAGCCATGGAAACTCAGTCACACGATTTCCCTTGGAAACCCCATCGGTGAGGACATCCAGGTGGTTCCCCCACAGGCATGACCCAGGGCACCTGGTCCCACGGCCCACTTCCCCAGCCTTGGTTGCCCACCGCACTCCCTTTCACCCCCTCGCCCAGCTGGCAGGAGTCTTTCCCGTTCTCCGCTCACCCAGTTCTGCAATGTCATGGCAGGCGCTCCCCACAGCGGGAGTCGCCTCCCTAGTCACCTAGGTCTCCGGACGGCAGGAGCAGCCACCAGCTCACCTCGAGGGCTGGTCTGCTCTCCCAGCTAACACCTGTCTCCCCTGCTGGCCTTGAGGGCCGATGGCACACCTGTTCTTACAAGTTCCTGACCTGCAGAAGGCGTTCCGCAAATACTGTTGAATTCCTCTTTATTCAAGAATCTCGTATTTCAGAGTAAAATTTCAGAGTCTGTTCCACACGTCTCCCATACATCTGATTAAGGTAATGCCTAGGCCGTGCGTATCCTCAAGTTCTTAACTTCTCATTTTTGACTGATTATTCTATTTCTTACTTCTAGTTACGTACGCCTCTCATATCGTGTCATATTGCAAAAGTCAGAACGTCTTCAAGTAACAAAGAAGACAGCAGTCACGGGCATTCTTTTTATTCTAACAGAAATGACTCTGTCTCTTCATCACTAAAATAATGTTAGTTGGTCATGTTAAAAAATCATCCAGTCTTACCTTTTTCATCTTTTTAGTTTTTAATAGATTCATTTTTTATAAGACTACCAAAACTTTTTACACTCAACTAGTGAAACTTTTGACAGTATACCTGATTTGCTTCCCATGAAGTCCTCTCTGCTGATACAAAATTATAATCCAAATAATGACATGAAAGTTCTGAATCTTTAGGAGGAAAATCTAAAATTACTGTGGGGAAAGAAAAGCAAAGATCTTTATGTAAGAGTCTGTTCAATGTCAAACAGCTTTTTAATGTTACTTATATTCATACCTATAATTTACTCACACTCATTTTCAATTGAGTCCCTGTTAGACTCAGCCACCACTTGAAAATTGTCTTCAATATTAAAGATATCACTACCTTTTAGAAAGTTTTCTTCATCTGGGAACTAGAAAAGAGATCCATTTGTCAGTTTATTTAGAAAGAAGAAAAAGTATGGTGCGCATATCTGTACCTTTCTATAGTTACTGACATACATGTAGTTTGTGGTTATAATTTGAGACAGAAAAACAGAAATGTTTTGAAGCCAACACTACTGAGGGAGGGCAGAGCTCAGTGTACTTCATCGGTTCTCATGAATCGCATTTCTTACACCTTAACATTGTAGAAACAGGAGTGCGCCTCCCACGTGACGACGTGGTTACAACTACAGCACAAGCTCGCTGTCCCCACCTGTGCATGTGCAGCGACAGCACAGGAGCCAGCCACACAGCTCACTGTAGTGTGAGTTGTGCATTGTTAACACTACATGTTAAGTAATTTGGCTGATTAAGTGTCTTCAGAAAGATTGCATTATGACTTAACATTGAACAGAAGTGCTACATTCACAGAAAGGCAAGAAAACAGCAGAGTGACACACAGTAGGAATCCAAGCCCACATCAATCTAAGGCTTCTTTCAGTCAGTGTGACATGAAAAATCTCAGTGAAGGTAGAAAGCTTGGGACACCTGTTCATCCCACTGTAAGTTTCGCACTACTGACTGTACTAAAAAAATGGTTAAGACGGAACATGTTAGGACATGGTTTTTACCACCATAAAGGACGATCAATAAAAAGATCCAGGTCTAGGGGGTGAAGCTTGAGGCCCTGTAGCGACAGCCCCCTTGCGTAGTGGCACACAACGGTGCTCCCTCAGGTGGCGGTGGGAGGCGAGAGCTGCGTGAAGCAGTATTTTCAAAGTTCTGAGACTGCTTATCTGCAGGAAATTTGCGCACTGATTCCAGAGACGCTCATCTCTGTCAGTAGGCCCGGCCACTTGGAACACTTCTTACAAACTCCAGATGTGAACATGAACATACCGATGTGTGGAAAACAATTAGGAACAAAGCAAGTGGACATGGGTTTCTTTTCCAATATAGAACACCTCTCTGATGTATCCTCCTCTCCCAAAACACGGGACATGAGAAACACACGTCTTCATCCTTAGGGACAGTAAGGAGCAACGGTAGCCCTGAACCGCAATCCGCAGGAAGAGGGAGGGAAAGAGAGTGGGCTGGCAATTCGGACAGAGTCCAGCCAAAGCGCCCCCCGCAGGAGGGCCCAGGAAGTGGGAGTGGGAGAGCTGCCGTTGGGGGAAGCAGCTGGGCCTTGTCTCCTTAAAGTTATGACAAGTGATGCTGCTGCTGGTGGTGTAGCCAACAGACGCGCCTCACGTGAGCCCACGTGCGCAGCGGCACACACACGTTCGCAGCAGCCATGGCTGCGGCAGCCCCGAACGCAAACACCCCTGCCGGAAGCCCAGATCCACTGGGGCTTCTTCACACGGGGGAACTCCCCAGCAGCTGTGTGCTACAACCGCCCAGTTGAATAAAAGCCACAGGAAGCTGTGCATTCCTCTATTTACATACTAGGCACAATCTTAAAAGCAACACCAGGCAGAGGGGGACTTCCGGGCCTGCTGTTTCCTGAGGGTGGTCACTCTGTGGCAATGACTGAGCTGTGTGCTGATTCTGCAGGTGCACTATGGCTTCATCCAAAGGGAAGTTTTAAAATGCCTTTAAGAGATGCTGTTTCAAAGACACACGTGCCAGTCTCTCTGCATGACTTCCGTCTGGCAGCAATGAGAACAACCTGGTGCTGCTCTTGGGGGGAAAACTGATGGGAAAAAGTTTTCCGTGTTTAACCCACCTATACACCCTGGCCGTAAACCCCTAGTCTTCTCTGCAGTGAAAAGTTACCCTTTAAACTCCTGATCCTAAAAAAGCAGTAAGTCTTTCAAATAAAACATTCCTGCCTCATTTAGCTTGATTTCAGATGCTATGCCCCTTGTCCAGTTACAGAAGTCCTGTTTAATTCACAACTGGACAAATATTTAAATACACTCCCTTTACAAAATTTAGCACTGACATCAAGAAAATGATTGAGCAAGATGCAACTATACAGATATTTTTACCTGCGAGAAGGTGGCCTGTGGACGAGTGCCAGGTGGCCCTGCTGCTGGACCGCGGGCACCTGCCGCGGGGCTGTCCTGCTGGAGGCAGCCTGGAGCCTGACCGCAGGCCGGCTGGGAGCTGCGCCCTCGGACAGTCACAGCGCTGGTCGCCGACCCTTGCACTCGATGCCCTTGAAACTCAACCGGCTGGAGGTGAATGATGAGAAATGAGCACTGCACGCGTGTATGGACGTGCACACTCATATTGTGCTTGTGCATAGAAAACGGTACACCACTCAGCTTCCCACAAAGTGTTACTGAATGTAAATAATTATGAAGGGACTAACGCTAAATCCAGGAAATACTCTTATCCTAAAACAGGTTAGAGGTAACTAAAGTGCATTGATTTAACTGAGTTCCAGTTCAATAGTAACAAGTGTGAATTTTTTACTTCAAGTGCAAGGACTGCCGTAATGATGTGCTAATTAAGCCAGAAATTTGTGGTTGCCCCTTTCCCCACGCTTCAGTGTACGTTTTGGACATTCTCTTGCAGACTTGCCAGCCACCACCCTGAGAACCAGGCCCACTGCAAGCCCCCCAGGACTGGACCGCTGCTTCCCCAGGGCACCAACCATCATTCCACGCCCAGCTGGTCCAGGAGGCCGCTCACAGCCATGGCCCAGGCGGAGAGGGAAGGAACACGGGGAGCCTTCTCTTCCAGGGACCCGCAAGAATCAGCCCCACTCCGTGGGGGCGGCGGGCTCTGGCTCCTGAAGACCTGATCCCACTGCCTGAGAGCAAAGGCCCACGTGCACCCCAACAGAGGCGGCTCAGAGGGGCCTTCCCACCCCAGGTGGAGGCTCCAGGCTCCCAGTGGCTTTCTCTGCTGCCCCTACAGGGTTCCAGGATTTTGAACCACACAGGGTGGCCGAGCCCTCCGAGTGTGTGAAAATGAGACCGCTAATAGGGTCAATGGGATGTACCTAGAGGACGGATGTATTTCTAACTGATAAATGAACAAAATGGCAGTGATGCAGAATTTGAACATTCTCTTAATTAAAATGAATATTCTAATCACACATCTGAAAGGAAAGTCAAATCTACAATGCCCCTTCCACAGGACTTTCACTGAAAACATGATTCTGAATTATGAAACATTTCAGTGTAAAAAGTCTCACCTGGTAACGGCTGAGCGTCCACAAGCACACGGAGCCCCATTTTCCGTGCGCCACAGTCCCCTCCCAGAGACCCGCTGGGTTTCAGGGACGGCGACGGCCCCAGCAGCCGGGCACTGGGACACGGCTGTCACCACCGATTTCTGATGTGGAGCAGCGCCCACTCGGCCTTGGGCTGGGGACACAGGGACGCCACGCCCGACCCAGGCTGAGAGGGACCTTCACGACCTGCACTGCACACCCTCACCGACCAACCCCCAGGGGTCCTCTGTACACGCACCGGTCAGCTCACCAGTAACAGGGAGAGGGCTCGACACCAGAACGGGGGAGGAGTCTCTCGTTTCTCTTGTTCTTAAAACCAAGAGAACTCCTTATGTTCACCGACCTTCTGCCTGTGAAAACTCTGAAAAACCGGCAGGAAAACCCACTGAGATAGAAAAACAATGTTCTTCACAAATTTTACCTGAGGGTCCCAGGTTTCTCTCGCTATTTGTTTAGGAGTAAGTGCTGGAAAGGCTGGCTCTTCTTCACTTCTCAAGGAAAAGAGCTAGAATAAAATAGCAGTAAGTGTGTGCATGAGTTTGGTGGGAAAATATCCCAAAACTGGAAGTCAGGTTTCTTGCTGAAAACACCCTAGTCTTATCCGTCTTGCTCTTTTCTCTCAAGAAGCGTGACAAGCAGCCCCACAGAGAAGCCCTGGCAAAGGGGGCACCGTGCTGACCGACCTCACACACACATTAAAAAACCCTAACCCTGAAACTTAATTGAATCTCTTAACACTAGAAAAAAATTATTGGGCACATTACAAATCAACCATTAGACCTAATGCTGAAGTTAATAAGGATTATTTAATTCAAAAACCAGTATGAAATTTAAGGAGGAAAAACTGCTGACGGTGTAACAGTTTATTTAAAGAATGAATGAATCATCTAGCAACAGAAAACCACAAGATATCAGCAATAGTAACTAGTCATTTTTAGTTCAACACAGTAAAGACATCACAAAAATACAAATGTACTCCCATATTAATGTTTTAAAAAGATTAAAAATTTGTTTTGAAAGGCTGTAAGATTACTGTGAGATTACAAGAGATTTTGTAAAAAAATATGCAACATTTATTTTCAATGCAACTCATTCTGGAGGAAAATACACTGATGGTGTTTATTTGCAGGTTACACTTGGAGATAAGTGTCCTCGGAAAAGTTGAAACCTATTTTTTCCAGTGGAAAAGACCCAGCAAGAATGTGATCATTTGAAAGAGAAGATGGTGCGGTCACTGCCTGTTTATTATTATGGTGGTAACTGACCGAGTCACGAGAACGGGGACCCCTTGTCCTGTTCGGTTTCAGGTAGCAGGGCTGTGAGTACAGCTGTAACCGGCAACGCCAATTTATGGGTCGGGGGTGCTTGCAAGTCTGTAAGATTAGCTTTATGAAAAAAGCCTGGCTATTTACCAGGTCCTAGAGCCCACGCAGGACATTTATACAAAAGACAGCAGATTCAGCTAAGTGAATATGACAGGGTAACTGGTTACAGATGAGTTTGAAAACTGACAGTGTAAAATGCAAACATGAATTACACATCATACCCACATGCACAAATACAACTTCCAGCTACTTTACACATTAAAAGTTAACTCGCCTGCAAAGACTGCAGCGGTTCCCCTGCTTCAACTTCATTTTCTTTCGTCGTCGTTGGAGCAGGACACTAACATAAGAGGAACCAAAAGGCAACAGTAAGTTACAAAATAACATATGAACTTCTGTAGACATAAATGTAAGAACACCATAATAATCAAAGAAATAAAAACTAACTGTTGATTAGACACCATTTTCACATTCTAAGAATTTCAGACCTTAACAGTACTGGTGAACATGAAGTGTAATAAACACCCATTTTTTAAACAGTAAGATACCAAGATATGACCATTTATATCAAGAACCTAAGGAAGTTGTTCTTAGCCTTTCAGGTAAGTTACACTTCCAGGGACCTCACCTAAGGAAACAAATGTAAACAATAATTTGTGTATAAAAACATTTACTAAGGTTTTACTTATATAGCAAAATGCTGGAAATAATCAAAGTGCCCGAAACTAGTGAGCTGCCCAGAACATAGGGTGTGCACAGGATGAAATGGCAAATGACCTTAGGATATTTATGAAGTTTTTCATAATATGAGAAAATACAATATGACGTTAAGGGGAAAGGATGTAAGGTTATTTGTACACATCAACCTCATCATGTTTTTAAAAACAGGCCAAAAAAAGTGGAAATGTCAATAATTATCTGAGTGGTAAGGTTTTATATTTTCTTAACCTTTTTCTCTATTTAAAAAAGGGGGAAAATCAAGATTAAAAGAAAATAAGAGAGTAATAGGGAAACCAGAGTAAGACACTAAACGGGGGCAAACGGAACATTTCCCCTTCTCCACCTGCTGCTAGAAAGAGCGGTGCAGATGATGGAAGCGCTGACCCTCCAAAAATGCCGTGTCCCCACTGCGAAATGCTCATCTAGATGGCTTATTTGAGAATTTCGATGCACCCTAATTAGCAGTTATTTTTATGTTACTGGCATGGTTCCCACACTGTGCACCCAGGTGCTCTGGGGCTCCACCGATGTTTCACATCTGAGGGAAGCACGGTGTCTCGACATGTCAGGCCCGGCCCACTGCTAACTCAGGGCGGCTGGGCTCTGAGGCCGCTGCTTCCCACGCCATCGCATCCTGAGAAGCTGGGTGTTCGGAAACGCCATGATGAAAATCCGTTCCCCTGGGAGGGTCAGCATGGAACGGAAATCTCATCTGCTCCCAGGTCTGAGAAGCTGTGCAGTGCCCGAGTGCACCCATTCCATTAGTAACTGTTTATTTAAAAATTAAATGCTTACATAATCATTTTACAAAGTATACATGTATCATGCTACATTGTATTCCTTCAACTAACACAAGGTTACGTGTCAATTATATCTCAATAAAACTCAGAAAAATAGACACTATTTCGGTTGTTCAAAACAACTAACTACTCCGTATGTGGACCTGCTAGGTACTTCCTTTTGGCTGAGGGATGAAAACATGGCTGAGGGATGAAAACATGGCTGAGGTAAGAGGTGAGGTCAAGAAACTAGACAGCGTGGGGCCCTCTGTATTATTACAGCCTCATTACGAATTACATAATATTCTGTATCAACAAAACATGCATACAGTGATAAAGTAGTGTACCTGTTGAGAATACTGGTTCCGTTGAGAAAACTTTGGAACAGCTGGTGAAGCCACTGTAACCAACGGTTTCCCAGCTATAATGGACAAAACCCAATGATTTTATTCATCATATACACAGCAGTACTCTAAAACTGTTAACACCTATTTCTAAAACTGAATGAAATAAGAAATATAACTTAAACTTTAAAATGTGGCAAAGTCTTGATAATTGTTGAAAAAAACCTCCATTATTTTCAAAGCTCAGTATGCCAAACACTGGAAAAACAGTGAAAGACACAAACAAGGTCCCTCAAAAAGTGAGACAAAGAAAATAAACAAATAAGCCTGGTAAATTCAGATTGAGACACAAAGGGTTTCAGGTTAATGAAAGATGAGAGGAGTTTAAGAGAGGCTGACAGCTAGTCCTCACGGGAAGTAATTGTTTCAGTGGAGGCCTGAAGACAAGGGAGGCCTAGCCGTGTGGGGTCCGTGTCCCGGTGCCTGAGGAGACGGGGCTCAGAGGCAGGCCAGGGGCCCAACAGAGGGAGAGCAGCGGGTGGCTGGGCCAGACCACCTCGCAGCTATCTGCACAAAATTAGAATTTTTTTTCTTGAAAGAAAAAGTGCATATTCACTCATCTAAATTTCTTCCAAAGACATTAAGAAGACAATCATTTTTAAGTGATTATTACTGTAAAAGCCCCTCATATATATACCTGGTAAAAACTTCATTTTTAGCCAATTTGTTTATTTCTGGTTTCATTATTTTCCTGTTAAAAACTCCAAATGCATTAGATGAAACAAACAAAAAAAAAAGTGGACTTTGGAAGTTGATGTAATTTATTTAAAGAGACTTAGAAAAGAACTGGATGAAAACTGATGTTTTTTCCTTTACTGCCTTTACCCAGAAAAACTAAAATTCTAATTTAGTACTTCTAACTTCTTCTTTCAGCTCTTACACGAGTACTGTAAACTGTCCTGCTCCTGGTCTATGTACTGCACCTCTTCCACATCTTTGTCATAGACCTAATGACCAGATTTCCATGCCAGTGAATCAACAATGTAAATTATGGTGTCTTTAAATGGAAACACACATAAAACATGGCTTTGTACTGATGAGCTGATGAAAACGTTCTGACCAGAGGTTTGAAGGAACCCAATCCTGTATTTCCCCTAAAAGCAATGGCTCTTGGTCCCTCCGTCAGTGTTTGCGGTGACTTGAAACATAATTACTGCAAATCAAGAGAATCAACTGTAACCCTCTTTTCCAACTTGATGACGAAAAAAAAGAGCAATTTCCCAAAACTAAATTCTGTCATTCTTAAATCTTCATAGTAGGGATTTACATCCTTATAACATTATATAATTGTACCTAACCAAGCTTATTTGCTTTTTGCTTACTTTTAATTTTTTATAGAACTGTAACAATCATCATCAAATTTAACTACATTTTACAGAAACATTTTAGCAGTACAGTAATTTATGCCTATTTTTTTTTTCAGGAATCCCCTGAGATAGTCAAATAAGAGCTTAATTTTAACTTTTCTATGAGTATCATAAAGCACACTGTTCATTCATACTCGTGTGTATATTTACTAATATGTTCTGTATTATTTCTCTTTTAAAAAATATTGCTGCCAACATGCCATAAGCAAAGTCAAAAGACCAATGATGTAGTGAAAGAAAATATTTGCAACATGTATCACAGGTAAAGGGCTAATACATAAAGAACTCATACAAATAAACAAGAACAAAAGCAATCCTTAGAAAACTGACAAGAAGTAGGAAAGCACGTGAAAAAATATACACAAATGATGCTTAAACCTATGAGCAGCTCCATTTCTCTTGTAGTAACAGAAATACGAATCTCAAACGCACTGATGCCAATTCTCACCTGCCAGTTCGGTGAGGCTGTGGAGAAACACTCACGTGGCTGGAGGGATGAGAAGTGGTGTAATTCCCGTGGAGGGAACTTCCAAGTCCTCTGTCAGCACGTTCGCGGAGCGACCCTGCTGCTAGGTATCTGCACACCTCCCACAGCACTCAGAGAGCCCATGCACTCACACAGATTTGTGAGGCTGCTTACTGTCACACTGGAAGCGCAAAGCCTTGGAGGCTGGTTGCAGAACTGAAGGTCCCTTCACACAGGGGCCTCACAGAGCTGCCAACAGAGTGGGCACGGCTCCCATGAATGAAGGGACTGCCAGGGCTTATGCCCACGTGGAAAGAAGCCAGGCTCTAACAAATGTATAGAGCATGGCACCTTTTGTTGAATAAGGGAAAACAAGGTCTACATGGAGCTGTTCTATTTCCGCAGAAGGAAGCCCAGGTGCGACTCGGAGGTCGCCCACAGCAGGCGGGCAGGACCAGGGTGGAAGGCATGAGAAAGGAAGCACAGTCTATGCCTTTACGGGGCTTTGACTTTTGAACCAGGCCAGTAATTTACATTGAGAAATCGAAGTAAATCAACATGGGTGGCCAAAAACGCCCTCCTACTGAACATAAACAATTGACTTAATTGTACTTACATTGAACAATCGTGCGGAAGAGAAAAAAGTAACTCAAGTAACTATTGAACATAATGTGTAGCTCTACACTCTCAGTAGGATACAGTCTAAAAACAGAGAAAAGCACTGCAAAGGACTGGCAGCTTTGGCAAGTTTCGTTCTTTGCTGGCAGTGGCATTGAGGCAGCAACCTGGAAACCACTTGGCGTGCATCGTAGCACCAAGGCAGTGAACAGACTGCGTGGCTGGGAACCTGGGTCCTTTCTCACCAGGAACAAAGAAACAACTACGGGGTGGAGGAAAGAGGAGAACCCTGTGGTGCAGAGGTGCAATCAGAGATCATCACTCACTATGAACTCATGATTTTTGTTTTAAAGTAGCTCTTAGCACATGTCCGAAAAAGTATGGTATGACAGGAATGGACAGGCACACACATGTGCTGACAGGGACCTTCAGGTGTGTGTAGGACACTTCCGGATGGAAACCGTGCCAGCTGGGGGTGGGCTGAGGGCTGTGAAAGGAAGCTCACTTCTCACTGCACTTTCTTCTATTAGAAGTGATCTCACCATGTCTGTGTATTACCTACTGAAATACCATGTAAATTCTCTAATGTAGCCTGCAGAGCAAGTATCTTCTCATCCTCCGCGCACTAAAGAGAACAATCCAGAACAGACGCCATTCTAACCTTCGGGGCTGCTCGCTGTCTCGTGGGTCCACAGCGTTCTTTGTGGTGTAAAGGCATTTTTCTTTTTCAGTATTTCCAAGCTTTCTAAAGCCGTAGGGTGTTCAGACAAAGACTTTAAAAGGGAAATGCTATTTACTAATCCAGAAGGTTCTGGAGGATTCCTAGGACTCTCCCAGTATTGTCTGTTTTCTCCAGCAGTATCCCCTCCAATATGGTCAGGAGGTAAACTTGGAATCCCTCCCACATCTTCAGATTCAGGAACATGTGCTTCTGTGTTTTCGGAAATAGGATGTTTTCTTCCCAGAGGGTAAAACAAAGAACTGGAGACTTGGGGGACTGATTTATCAAGAGCAATGCAACCTTCCGTGTGACTCTGACTGGCATTTAATAGCTGCATACTGTTGTCACTGCCAGAGGATGATGGTAAAACCTGGTAATCATTTTCATTTACGTCACTTCCCACAGTAAAAGGCTGGTGCTGAGTCTGTTCTGAAAATAGGTTGCTTTCAGGAGTCTGATTAGTGTCTGTGTTTAAAAAATGAGGAATATGTAAATTCAAGTTTGTACCTTTAGATTTACTTGGGAGTGAAGCAAAATGGCAGTTACTTTTGACTTTTGGGGTGGGTGTATTAACATCTTCATTGCTCACATATACATCATCGGGCCACTCTGGAGCAGGGTCACCCCGCTGCTCTGCTCCATCTGCAGTGGGCCCGGCTCTACCCCAGAGCTCTGACGGCAGAGTCTCTTTGGTAGGAACTGTCTCTGTAGATCTCCCCCCAGGAGGAGTGAAGAGAGGCAGAGGTGCGCTGATACCTTCTTCACAGTGCACGGCCCCGCGTCTCTTCCGAACACCTGAACTGCAGTCGCCGGTCAAGGTTTCCTTTTCCCAGTCGTCTGGATCCTGGGACGTTCCATTGCTTTCCTGGGATTCCTCCTCGGTGTCACTGGTTTCAAAATTGTTCAGATTAAAATTTACCTCCAAAACTGGTTGTGTCATGTTCCACATAGGTTCATGAGCACTAAGACTTTCATGATCAGCATTCCTTCCAGAAAACATGTCAGTAATGGCATCAGAGACCCTAGAATTGCTACTTAGCGAAGGTTCCACTTGTAGACGGTCAGATTGTGGCAGGTAAGACACTGTTTGTTCACACTGCTTTGCTGGCGGTCCGCATGGATTTATCTCCTGAGCATTTTCTCTAATAAGTGGTCCTTTTGTGCACATCAGGTCATTTGGATTGACAGATATTTTAATATTTTCCTGAATGTCAGGTTTTGACACTAAGCCATCAGTTTCCAGATTACCACAGGTAACGGGTAAGCTGTTGCTTTCACAGAAGGAGGGAATTTCTAATTTTACTTCCCGATCCCAGGATGGATCAGTATTGTCTACTAGCTTGTCTTCATTGTACTTTTTCCCATTTTCAGCATCTGTTTCAAAAAACTGTATCCTTTTTTGTACCAAAAGGTCTCTCAAGTTTAAATTTATGTTATCTCCCAGAGCCTTGGATTTCCTTTCTAGATCATTTCCACCTACCGCAGAATGGACAGGTGAGCTCCGGGAGGATAAGTACACGGCCCACCGGCTTTTATTTCTCATGGTGTTGCCGGATGGTTGCTGGCACTGCAAGCTTTCTGTGGTCCCCTCAGCGCACTCTTCCTGTTCAGTTAGGCACTTTGAATTAGTTGGAATGTGTAAACTTCCTTGTGGCTGCACCCGAGGGAAATGTCCTGTCATGGCAGAAGGGACTTCCTTGGACGTACTAGTTGACTTGGACCTCAGGAGAGCTAGGATCTGTGCTTTGCTCCTGACATTCTGCACGCTGCCTACACAGTGAGATGCCAAACCACCTCTTTCCGTGGGCTTGCAGGCCAGTAGAGAAACGGAGTGCTCCCCTCCCCTCAGCACCTCGGGGTCACCCCTGGAGGATGGAGCCGAGCCAGCTGCAGAGGGAGGCGGGCCATTTCTCCCTCGGTCCTTGTAGACAACAGTGTCCTCGAGGTCTGCTGGCACACCGTGTACGTCTTTCTTACCAGCAACAGAAGACAAAGGAGGTGGGTTCAAGGATGGAGACAGAAAAATTGGGCCAGGGTTTACAGTGTATAGTGACGAAGCGGATTCACCGTCTTCCATGATAACCGTTTTCTTTGGCACTTGACGTGGTCCTTGAAAGCCCTGGAAATAGTAAAACAGTTATTAGCTGTTCTATTGCCTATAAAGAAAATTTAAAATGAACAGGCTAAAAAAGAATGTGTAGATTTTGTAAGGTAAAGTAACAAGATACAAGTTTACAAAGTTAAAATGTAAACTCACTTTTATTACGACTTTTTCTAATTGGGGTTTACTGTCTACCTAACCACACACTATGAAGTGCCACATTAATGACACTACAACAGCTTCAAAGTTCACTGTCTCCTGAATGGCTTCCCAAGGGTACACGGGGCCAGATTTTCACAGGGAAACTCACAGTGAACTTCCTTTTCAAGCCAGCAGGCTGGCATCTGAGGAACCGGCCAGAGGACATCGACTGCCTCAGATGGAGTGCAGGCGCCTCTTGGCCAACATTCTGGTGAACAGCTCTGTTTCTGGCAACTCGCACCTCCTCCACTGTGATTAAGTACCGATCGCTTTCTAAGTCATCTCCTGGGTTCACCTAGGTGTTAAAGAACAAATGTCAAAACCACATACATCTAATTAGTTGACGGCTCATGTGTTCTTGTAAGCTTACTAGCCCTAGTAGGACATAATGGATATTATCTACATTCTTTATTATTACATACTAGTTAAGTACCAACATGTACAAAAAAAAGGATGATAATAAAAATGTCACAAATGTATTTATTCAACAGTACACTGGGGACCCATGGGAGGCACTTTGTTACAGGGTGTGGGTACAAGAAAAAGAAAGAAAAGCATGCCACCTCTCAAGTTCACTTAGATTCCATACAACTAACTGTAATTTTTAAAAACTAGAGCTATTAAATATCAAATATGTCTTTATCACAAATTAAATATAAATTATTAGTTGCTTAAACCATCATATTCCCAAAGAAAGCATTTTAATCACCTCAGAAAACGATGTATAGCACTTGTCCCCGTCACTGTGGCATGAAAGTACAATTACCAGTCCAGCTGATAAAATCTCTATACTATCACAGATAAGTGCTTAATTAGTGAAATGATTCTAAATGAATTAATAGTAGTTGCCACCAACGAAGCACCTATTAAAACAGTGCTTCTAGGCCCTGTTTTGATAAATACAGAAATATCAAAAGCACTATTAGCGTCATATAAAATTTAAAAGTGGATTAAATTCCATGGCCCAAATCAGCACAACGACAAGAAGATGCATCTTAACACCTTGAGTCCCCGCACTGAACTACGCTCGCGCCAGGTGCGGCTGGGCCTGCAGTATGTCCACGCTGGCATGTCCCAGCAGGGGCGGCAGATACAAACGCTACGCTGCAGGAGAATCTGAAAGTGGGAAATGGCCTGGAACGTGCAACCCATCGTCCTGAGTCTTTACGCACAGCCTGCCTTTGGCGCTCCTCCCTTCCTCCTCCGACAGGAAACTCACAGAACCAGTGTGTGAGACAAGATTTTAAATAGGAGTAACTCCACCAACAGTTCCCACTGTTGTTCTCTGCCCGTCAAAACCATGTCATAGAGTCAGACTAGAGTCATTGCCTGAGCCCGCAGCCCGGCCCCACCGCGGCCATGCTAAGGTGGGCGCGTCAGCAGCATTCCGCACTGCACGCCTAATCTGCAGTCGCCGGGCCGTGTGAGCATCACACCCCACAGTGTCTAAAAGCTTCTAGCACAGAGTCTGGCTGGTGACAAATGCTCAATAACCACTAGCTAGAATTATCTGTATTAGTACCTTGACTATACTATTAACATTCATAAAAGAAATCTGTAAAGATTTTAAACCATACTTAGAAATAAAGTAGACACATTAAAATACCTCAGGGCACTTCAGAAATAAACTCTCCAAACATTGTCCTTTGTCATCATATAAAATTGCCTATATTAAAACAAAATAAATGTTAACATGGGACACAACATAATTCTGCTTTTCTTAAACATCTTCAGTAGTAACCCTAAAATTGTTCTGTAAGTGAATCACGTCAGGAAAAGATCACCCGCTTTGTTAACATGGATTAGAAACTGTCTATCTTCAGCGTTGCACACTGTGGAGAGACCAAAGGCACACACAGCAACTCCCTTCCTCTCCTTGCAAATGAGCCCACCAGCAATGTCTGTGGAATGACGCCTCAGTTCACGGGAGACAGCAGAATGTGTGTGAGCGGAGAAAAGGCACCACTAGAGCAAGTGTAAGCAGCGGCTGAGGAAATGGTGACACTATTAACTGTCATGGATCACAGAAAATCTCTGGAGCTAATCTGAATTTATCTTGTTTTCCTATAACCTACCAGTATGAGGTATATAAAAGACAAAAATATATGAGATAATTAAAGTTGGAAACTGCTAACTTGACCTTAATATTATGATTTGGTATCACAAGAAGACATGAAGGATATTCAGAATCTAATCAGATGTCTTTTTAATATAACATAAAACCTGCGAGATTTTGAAGACTTGGCTCTAACCAAATAGAAAGGATATAAAAGAAAAAACTATACAGAATAACACTGAACAATGAATGAACGAATTAGCTGAAGACAGGCGACTAGGAAACATAGAGCGGGGGCCAGGGCTGGGTGGCTTAGCTGGTGGGAGGGTCGTCCGGGACACCACAGAGGCTGTGGTTTCAATCCCCTGTCAGAGCGCGTTCGGGAGGCCATAACTGCTGTCTCTCTGACACTGATGCCTCCCTCTCTTCCTTTTTCTAAAATCAATAAATATATCCTTAGGTGAGGATGTAAAAATACAGATATAGATAAGTAGATGGGGACGAGCTAAACATTCATCTGTTCAAATCACAAGAATTAACCAATGTAACCCCAATACATTCAACAAAAAAGAAAAGAGAAAGAAAATATGATAATGACACGACCTGAACACAGAGATATCCAGAGACCAACCTCTCTAAAGGGCATGACCTTGTACAGGTTGCGGTTATGGGAACTCGACACAGAGGTCTTGATTGGGTCTACGGCTTTGCACTTACTTTGTTTCCTAAGTGAGTGGTCTTCAGAATTCCATCTTGCCACACTTTTGATTTCTTCATCTTTTGATGAGTATACAGTACCTTATATCCAAAAGCACAAAGGGAAGACATGGTTTCTAGTTATAAACATTAAACGTTACATATTTTATACCCTTCTACTAACAAAACATATGTAAGACATCTTTTATCAAAATAAAAGCACTGTGTCATAACAATGATAAAAAGTCAATTAAAAAAAGAAACTAGAGCCCTGACTGGTTTGGCTCAGTGGGTTGGGTGTCGTCTCCCAAACCAAAAGGTCCCTGGTTTGATTTCTAGTCAGGGCAGGTGCCTGGGTTGCAGGCCAGGTCCCTGGTTGGGGGTAAGCGAGTGGAAACTGATCAAAGTTTCTCTCACACACTGATATTTTTCTTCCTCTCTTCCCTTCTCTCTAAAAAATAAAGGAATGAAATCTTTAAAAAAAATTTTAAAACAGAAACTAGGTAGTAAAAGGTAAGGGAGGGAGAAAGGAGAAAATGTAAAAACTGAAGCTAACTGAGTAACAAAAGTAATTTTGAGCTTTTTGGTCATTACGGGAAGGGAAAAATGTGTTGGGTTACACAGTACTCCAATCTGTGAGTTCTCAAAGTGCAGTCCAGAGACTCCTGCAGGTCTCCAAGACTTCTCCAGGGTCTGTGAGATCAAAACTAATTTCAGGAAGTCACTTGCTTTTCCCCTCTCATTCCTTCGGGAAAGCCCAGTGGAGTTATGCACGGATCATTTATGTGCAACACGGTAAGATTCAGTTTCAGATTGGATGCAGAAGCAGATCTGAGAATTAAGTCAAATGTTAAAGGGACAGATATGCAAAAAAGTATAGCAATACTACTCTTGTCAATGTTCCTTTGTTATTGTGATTGTTTTGGAAAACACAGCCATTTTAAAATAACGTGATTTATGTTAAATGTAATGAGTTTACTGTTTTTAATCAGTACTTAAAAATTTTCTCTTATCAGCCCTGGCTGGGGTGGCTCAGTGGATTGAGTGCCGGCCTGAAATCAAAGAGTCGCTGGTTTGATTCCCAGTCAGGGCACATGCCTGGGTTGTGGGCCAGGTCCCCAGTAGGGGGCGTGCGAGAGGCAACTACATGTTGATGTTTCTCTATCTCCCACTCTTTCTCTCTCCTTTCCCCTCTCTCTAAAAATAAATAAATAAAACCTTCATAAAAAACGTAGTCACAGCCCTTACTGGTGTGGCTCGGTGGATTGAGTGCCGGTCCGTGAACCAAAGGGTCCCCACACATGGACTTCCAGCCAGGGCACATGCCTGGGTTGTGGGCCAGGTCCCCAGTTGGAGACTGGTGAGAGGCAACCTATTGATGTGTATCTGGCACATCAATGTTCCTCTCCCATTCTTTCTCTCTCCCTTCTCCTCTCTCTAAAAATAAATAAAATCTTAAAAAATTTTTCTCTTATCATTTCTAATATAAAAAATATCAATAGATATAAGCCCCATAATCAAAAATTCTTTGGGGTCCTAATAATTTTCAAGAGTAGGAAAGGGTCCGGAGACCAAACAGTTTAAGACCACTGATCCAGACAGAAGAGGCCTGCCAATCCTGCAAGAGAGACAAATTACCTCCTGGTCCCAAAGCTTCCCAAGGTTTCATTCCAAAGGACTTTGTAAAACAAACATGCAGAGCAGACAAGAGAAAGGGCTGCCAGTGAAACTACAAGGCAATATTCGAAACACATACACTTATTCTAAAAAATTCTTTACTGTTTGTCTGACATGCAAATTTAACTAAGTATCCTGCTTTTGTGCTTTGGATTTTTTTGCTAAATCTGGAAACTCAAGCAACATGTGTAAAATGTGGAAGGAAGAAAAAAAAATAGCGGTACGACTTACAATAAATTCTTGGCTTTCCATTGTTTCTTCTGAAGTTATAAACCAGAAAGGTTCAGAAAATAATCAGTGGTTATTCACCTATTTATAACACCTAAAGTGAAAAATGACAAAGAATATTCAACCCTGGTAAAAAAAACTAAGTATCAAATATAATTTTCTCCACAAACTCTCCGCCTGAGAGAGGAGTTTGAGAGTTACCAAGGTAAACACAGGCTCTGTCCAACTAATTACCTGCCCCTGGGGACACAATGAGAGTGACAGCACACTGTGGATAAAGAATTTGTCAAGTAAGAAAAAGTAAAAGATGTAAATGATTAGCAGTCAGCAAAAATTCTTCCAGGTGCCATGACATGTATCAGAAACATTAGTCCCCTTCCCCCCAGGTTGGGTTCCTTATATTGAGCTTTGATTTTTAAAAGTTTTGTGAATTGCTATTGTCACCACAAGAGGGCCCCCTTGCGTTTTACATTTTTCTGTTTACATCTTAAAGTCAATATGCCACACTACCTCCTACTGAATACATAGTTTCTCTGCAAGGAAACAAAAATGTTTCAATATTGTTGCAGCAAGTTCTGCAGTTATTCTATGCCACTGGATAAAATTGTTTTTGTGGGCAAATTTGGGAATCTAAAATCACTGCTGGTGAAGAAATCGAGATGCCAAAGAAAATGATTTTTTCCCTAAAGTCTTGGTTCCAAAGGTATGACCCCTGGGCCAAGAGCATCAGCATCACCTGGCAGCTAGTTAGAAATTCAAATTCTCTGGTTCCACCCCTGACCTATTCAATCAGAAGTCTGGGGTCAGGGCCCAGCAGTGTTTTAACAAGCCCTACAGGTGATACTGATACATGCTTGAGTTTGAGCACTAGGCCTCAAAGACCAGGGTGGCGCGCGGGGTGGGGGGGGGGGTGTTCAATAAACTATAATTTGTAATTCTGGATTCCATTTCTCATTTAATCTCATTTATACATATAAAATAGGCCCCTACAAATTACTTGCAAATTACACATACTTATTTAGTACTTACTATGTGCCAGACTAAAATGAACAAAACACTCATCTTAACCTCAAGGAATTTTCAGTGTTGCAGAAAGATGAACAGTAATTACAATAAAATGTGACAGGAATAAGCACACGGGAGAGGGGCACCCGACTCAGCCTAGGGATCAAACAAGGCTTCCAGAAGGACGCCGTGTCAAGCTGTAGGCTGAAAAGCCATTAACCGGGGAAGACACTTCCAAATAGGAGTCCATCCGAACAAAGGCCCGTGGAGTCCGCAAGGCATGATCGAGGGACTGGAAGCAGCAGGGTTAAGGGGTCAAGTGCAGGAGACTGGAAAAGTGGGCAGTAACAACAGGGCTCAGAGGCCCCTCTACATGGTGCTTAGTGGTCTGGACTCTAGATCTAAAGACAGGAGGAGGCCACGGCAGCATTTCGGACGACAACTGTCCGACCTGGGTTTTACAAAGGCTGCTCTGGGGCGGGCTGATGCGGCCTGAGTACTTGCTCCACGACCCGGTTCACAGGAGGAGGCGCAGACCCAGGGGTATCCCGCCGCCTTTCAGAAACGTGACTCCCGCGACCCGCATCCCTCCAGCCACAATCGCTAATGCCGAGTGATGGTCCAGAAGGTGACCGGCAGGTCCAGGGAAACAGGGCATTCACTGCTGCCTCGGGAGCCACCTGCCCCCAGCCACGGGCAGGCCACACATTCACCGATGAGGCCACTGGGGCTGACGGCGCTTGGCATGACATCAGCTCTGTTTAACAGCTACCATTTACTCAGTGCAACCATATGCTAGACGCTGTCAAAATGTTCACAGCCTTACGAGTGTAGACATTATCATATACATTCATTTTACAAAGAAAGGGACACTGTGATACATAACAGGTAAGCAATTTGCCTAAGATCATAAAGGAAATAAAAGGCCGATTCAGAACTCAGGACCGAACAGTCAGGACTCCGGCGCTCGCGCCCGCAGGTGCCGCCTCCTGGCGGTGACGGAGCCAGCGCCCACCGTGGGGACTGGCCTGGACCCGCCGCCCCCCATCCCGGTGGGCAGGACGACTCGCAGGCTGCTCAGCAACTGCCCGCGCAAGGCCTTGTTTTCCTACATCAGAGATATCACTTGTGGGGCTTACACCTAAAAGAAACTGAAAGGGTCCAAACTCTGCTAAGCCTCACGTTAGATGACAAGGATTAAACCTCAAAAACAAAGGCTGGTTGGGTTTTAAACTACTTAGAAGAGCCCTACTTTCCACGTTCAAAGGACAGTCAACACCCCTTCTTCCCATTTAGCGGGAAACAAGTTTTTAGCCAAAGGCATCACGTGCTATTTAAGTGAAATGTCAGGATAAACGTCCCCCGAAAGCCCCCATCTGCCCACACGTCCAACGATTCCGGTGTCGACCCACCGCTGGGGGGCGGTCTAAACGCAGAGGTTTCAAGGGGAGACGGGACGGCCGCCGCTGCGCAGAGCCGCCGGCGCGCTCACACGACGTGCCGCTCGCAGCCCGCCGAGGGCCCTCCGGCGTCCTCGTGATGTCCGGGCCACTGTTCCCGGGAGGCACCGCACGTTTTTGGCCTTCCTTCCGAATCCCTAATTCGGATGGCTTCTTACCGATGTCCTGTTAAGAAGCCATGCATCCAAATAACGAGCAGCCCCGTTTCGCCGGCCAAGCCCTGTCTCACCAACGACGGTGGGGGGCCCCGCCCCGGCCCCGCCTCAGCCTGGACGCGTCCGCGGGGGGCTGCGCCCCGGGACCACCCGGCCCGCGCGGCGTCCTCACCGTCCGCTCTGGGGGCCGCCTCTTCCGCCCCTTCCCCCGAGTCGGCGACACCGCCTCGGCTCCCACGCCCTCGGTCCCGCGGAGCCGGGGCGCGCACCCGTCCCCCCGCAGCGGTCCAAACCCCCTTCCAATTCTCCCGCCAAGGGCCGTGACGTCACCACCCCGGCCGCTCAGCCGCGCCGCCGTCTCCACCCGCCAATCAAACTCCTCATTGGCCTCCAGCCCCGGCGCCCCGCCCCCGAGCCGCACGCCCGCGACGTAGCGACGGCTGTACGCCTCGGAGCGTCTTGCTGAGGCGCGCGGGGCGGCCTGTCGCTCGTCCTATGACGCGGTCGCAACCGCCACCGTGAGTCTCGGGAGGCGGAGAGGGCTCCAGGACGCCGTCGCTGGGCCGCGTTTTGGGACCTGGACGGAGTAAGTTCTCAGTGGCGCCCGAGCCGCCCAGGTGGGCGGAGGTCAGCGCATCCCGTTGTCCGTCTCCCGGCCACGCCCCCGCGGCCCTGGCAGTGCGCACGCGCGGCCCTGGGGGCGGGGGCGGGCGCGGGGTGCCGGGCGGCCGCGCCGGGGGACCGGGCGGCCGGGGCGGGAGTCGCACGGGAAGTTGCGCCACGTCACAGGTGTGAGCCTCGGTGGCCCAGGGAGAGCGGAAGTGGGGACCCGAGCCTTCCCGTTGAGCCCCTTTCTCCGTCAGGGCTCGAGCCCTTGCCGCAGAGCGCAAGGGAGCGAGCCCGCGTGCTGCGCGCGGGACGCGGGCGCGCCGCGGGGCCGCTTCCCGGGCGCGGAGGCGACGAGGCCGGCAGCGAAGGCGGAGGCCAGTCGCCTGCGGCCAGCGCCGCGGCCGTCCGCCCTTCGAGCGCACCCTGTTCCTTCAAAACATCGTGAAAGTCACGCACGGGCTTTCCCGGGGAAAGGCGTGCAGATGCAAAACGCGGAGCGGAGAGCTTGCCAGGGGAGACTCTGGGCTTTTGAGGCGGCCGAGAGGAGGAAGTGCCGGGCGCCTGGTCCGGCGCTCTGCCGCGGGCTCGGTGCCCTTCGCTGTCATGGGGCCGCTTTGCAGCTGGGTCACCTGTGAGGGAGCGGCGGCAGCGGCGATTGGCCCTGCAGCTCATTCATTCTGCAGTTGCTGCTCTGACCAGTGTCGCACCCAACAGCCGATTTATTTCAGCCTTCCTCAGTGCTTATGAAGGCTTGGCCAGAAAGCCCGTTACGTTTTTTTCCCGTAAAAAACACGTTTTTCCTTTTCACCGGTAACTATTGATTTGGGTGTGGAGCACGCTGGCTGGCCGTCCCCCACTATTGGCTTCCAGTAGGGAGACACCAGGGGCGCTGCTGAACCTCTTCCAGTGCCTAAGACAGGCCCGCGGCGTGGAATTATTTGGCCAAAATATCAGTAGTACCAAGAAACGTGGCAAACCAAGTTTGACACGTTCAGTCAGTCACAGCACCTTCTCCATACACAGCACAAACCTTTTTTTGCGTTTCAGTTGTGTTTTTACCTGTCTTGAAATAATAAAGCATAATGTGCTGAAAAAGTTGTGTATTTTCTACCATCTTCAATATGAAAATGGCTACACAAAAGTTCAGTTTTGGTAATCCTTTTTAATGGGTGCTGCAGTGACAGCTGTCACAATACAGTCTAGCAAAGTTGTCTGGAATGAAGTTGAAGACAACTGAGTGCTGCTGGTGCCATCTTAGGGAAAAAACATAATGGACTTTTTGGCCAACCCAATATTTGTGTGTCTGATTTTTTTAATTTGCCCTTGGTTTTTAACACTAATATTTCCCTGGTTAATTACTTAAACTTTTTTTTGTACAAGACTCATAATTTTACCTTTTTAACAGTTTGATGAGCTTCACAGGAATTTCTGACACCCACCTGGAATTCTGTGTACTTGGGTTAAGAGGTCCTAAGTCAGAACATGGATGGATGCTCGGGGCCAGGAGGTGACCTGGGGTTGTGTTGCCTCAGCTCACTGGGTTTTGTCCACCTCACTGAACCTTTGAGTCTCTGTAAAAAGAAGTTGGAAGAAACCACCTGGTGGGGCTGTGAGGATTTAAAACAATGTGTGTAAACTGATTGGCAGTGTTACACAGTAACTTTTGTTCCTTGTTTAAAGCTCCTGTTTAGAAGCCAGTTAGATGTCACTGGTTCACATAAGTTTTTGGAAAACACGTGTCGTTACAAGATGGTGCTGAGAAACTTCTAATGAGAGTTTTGGCATCAGCCACAAAATCAGATGTGTATTTTAGTTATACAGATTCTGTGACTGTTAGGACAGTATATAAACTGTCCCCAAATTATAGTGTTAGTAGTTGTGGAAAACCACCTAATGGAGATAAAGAGCCTTTCTGGCAGTCAGATTGCTAGGACTTGGGGACAGATTGGTAAACGATAAATGATAACGGTTACATATTATTGAGTGCGTGCTATATAGCAGCAATTTGAAGTACTTTGTGTACATTATTTTGATTAGTCTTCAGAAAATCCTACTGTGTAGGTATGATTTTTATCCACGTTTTATAAAGCTCATAGAGAGATGAGGTAACTTGCTCACAATCTGCACAGCTAGTAAGTCGCTTGGTTGATTAACTTAGGGGATGAGGTACCCTTAAGATGAGGATGGCAAGAAGAACAAGAAGCTCGGGCAGGATTGCTAATCATTTGGAATGAATCGAGTGACAACACACCTGTATGTTATCACAGGACAGTGAGAAAGTACGATCGGGCAGCTTTCTATCCTCCTCAGCCATTGTGGAGAAGCTAAATTGTACCAGGTCTTGTTGCTTTCTGTTTAATCCGTACCTTCTTCTAAAATGAATGTATATTTGTTTATCTAAGGAGAATATTTCTTAAATTGCAGTTGCCGATGTATATTATGCACCTGGGCAAGAGTTTCTGACCTGATAGTCCTTGGGGGAAGCGTGAAGGAGATTCTCTGGGCTGAGGTACGAGGATGATGAGAGAAGTCTGGTTTCCTGGGCAGTTGTGGCTTTCTGCATTTGCAACTCTGTCGCTACATCCTCAGGTGGTGACTTTGACAATTGGCGGAAATGGAGAGCGAGTAGTCTGCCTTCTTGTCATTTCTAGTTTTTTCAGAAAGGAAAGTTAGCAGTGGATCCCGCTATAGTAATGCTCATAGCATACATCTGAGTTTTATTTATAATCATACCCCCTTACAAAAGAACTTGAAATGCTTAACACTTCATAGTTCATGAGACTCTTTAAAATACATTATTTAATTATTCAACAGATGTACAGGTTGTGACCAAGCTCAAGTCCCTGCCCTCATAGTGCTTACATTCTGTGGGCAGACCGACAGAATCACAGTTCCAGGTGGTGATGAGAGGAGACGGGAGAGTGGGGACTGGGGCGGGGTGCGTGGGGCTGTGATTAGCAGGGAGGGAACAGTTTAGCTGAGGTCAAAGAGAAAGCCCCTGAGTAAGGGACATTCGCAGGGGCCGAATGAAGCAGGAAGGAATCGCTAGGGATGGAAAGGCCCCGAGGCGAGAAGGGACAGAAAGGTGGCATCTCCTGGTTGCTCCGAGCTGCTGTAGAGAACCGTGAGATGACGTCAGTGAGACATCCCCAAGCCGGGACTTTGGACTTTGTTGTGAGTGTGATAAATCTTTGGAGGATTTTGGGGAGGAGGTTGACAGGGTCTCATTGACATACCTAAATGCTTGTTCTGGCTGTTGACTGGTAACTGGGTGCTGGTGGAAGGAGGCTCCCACCAGGTGGTTGGGATGCTGATGAATTGCTGGGGGCAGGGCTGAAGAAAAGAAGAATGAGGATGGTTCAAGGGTTCACCCTCTTTGCATTTCTGTAATTTGTATTTTCTGAGGTGTGGAAAACTAGGCAAAGAATAAGTTTGTTAAAATTTGAGAGCTTAATTTTTCCCATTTTAAACTTGAGATATGGTTCAGATAAGTAAAGATGTCACATAGTTGAATATTGGAATGGGGAGCTAAGGGGAGAAGTCAGCGCTGGGGAATTGCGATTTATAAACCATCAGCCTAGAGCCAAGCAGCTGAAACCGGAACTTTCTGGAAGGGCGTGTGGGTCAGAAGGGAGCCCAGGACTACGGAGGGCAGTGCCAGGCAGCATCAGGGCAGGGCGGGCGGGGCAGGGTGGGGGCTGCCAGGAAAGGAGGCTGCGAAGGAAAACCCCCTTGGAAGCCCCACGGAGAGCGTGTCTTCCAGGGAGTTCTCACTTGACGCTGCTGAGGGAGCTGCGGGAGGGAGCCCGCCAGGCGGGCTTAGGTGAGAGATGTGGCTGCTGCACTGAAGGCACCTGATTGTTTTCTGGCAACTAGTTCTGACCTGCAGCTCCGTTACGTGTTATGCCAGCATCACGTAAATACTTCCTTACATGTATTTTAAAAATTCACACTGGGCCGATCAGCTGAATCTTGTTCTAAAGGTCCTCTTGTGCTGACTTGGGAGGTTTGAAGGGGGCCCTGTGCCCTCTGTCACCAAGGGCAGCATCTGCTGCAGGGACAGGCTCTCCCTGAGACTCAGCACAGTGCGCTTCATCCAGTGCTGTTTGCTGAGATGTACAGGAGGATGCGGACAGCAGCAGGTAGGGCAGGGCTGGCATTTTCCTGTCCTCTGGAGGCGTGCCTCAGCACTTGCCCAAATCTAATACTTAGCCCCCAGCTGCTGCCCTTTCCTGCCACAGACCTGTGCAGCTCCCAGATAGAGGCTCAAGTGTCCCAGGTCACCCCAGTACATGAAAGCTTCAGCTCCCTTTGTCCTTCAGCCTTGTTATATGGTCTGGTCACATAGGCCCAAGGTCAGCATACCAGCTCATAGGGGGCTGAAGACAGACAGAACCCTCCCCGTGTGTCTGAACACTCCAAGGAAACCATCTGAAGCGAGACTGAGCCTGTTCTCAGGCACGTGTGTCCAAGGCTCTGTGTTATTTGGTTTTGTATATTCTCATGGTTCAGGTTGACCATTCATCAAATGTGTGACTCCTGTATGGCAGGGACTGGGGACGGTACATCAGCAAAAAATAGAAACCACTTATTTCATCCGCCCTGCACCGCACAGAAGATGAGCAAGTGAGGGGCAGCCACGTTCCCCACAGTTGACCTGTCAAATCATGTAGTGAGCCAAAATTAACATTCTAAAGATTCAACATCAAGAAATCAATTGTTTAATATGTAACTTTGAGGTCTTTGGGGATGAAATGTCTGAGTTTCTTACACTTAGACTCAAGTTTAGCTTAGTGATAAATTTTACACTAGGATAACCTGGTTAAAGGAACCACAGGCCAATGATAGTTTACCCAGCTGATTGCTGGAAATGTTTGTAAATTTTTCCTCTGAAGTTCTCCTGGCAGCCAAATTTTGAGTCCACTGTCCCTGCAGACAAAGACTGATCTAACTTTTCCTCTAATGCCAGACTTGTATTTGCCTCTCTCATAGGAATGGAAGCTGAAAGAGGAAACCAGGAAAAGACAATGGAAGAGGAAAGTACAGAAAAAAAAGAGGTAGAGAAGAAGAAACGGTCTCGAGTTAAACAGGTGCTTGCAGACATCACTAAGCAAGTGGACTTCTGGTTTGGGGATGCAAATCTTCACAAAGATAGATTTCTTCGAGAGCAGATAGAAAAGTCTAGAGATGGATGTAAGTTTGCTTCAATAAGAAAAATTACGTATATAATTGAGCCCAATTTCATGCTGCCATTAACTAGCTTTCCTTCTCAGTCAATAGTTGCCCATTACATTAGTATGTACTATAACTACTGCTATGTAGCATATTATATACTGTACACTAGAACACATGTGTATATCACACTTGAATTTTAAAAACTACCATAGCTCACGATTAAAAGCCAGTAGGACTCTAGAACTTGACCAAAGCAGCTATTCCAAAATCATTCTAAAGACAGACTTTAGAAATTTGATTTACCATGTCTTTTTCAGTTGAGGATGGATAGGCATTAGAGAGATGTCCCCTGTGAAATTCAAGACAAGGCATTTTTCAAGGTCTAAAACCTTTTATTAGCTTTAAAAGGTGGGAAATGGGTTAAGATATTTGTAGCCATGATGTAGCCATGACTACAGGGGATTGAAATGATTTATATTCACTTTTACATTTTCATTAGATGTTGACATATCACTTCTGGTGTCCTTTAACAAAATGAAAAAATTGACCACTGATGAAAAGTTAATAGCCAGAGCACTGAAAAGCTCCACGGTCGTAGAGGTAAGAAGTGTTTCACATCACATCATTTTTATCTCATAATTACGTTAGATTGTTAATTGTGTTCTCGCCTTCACAGCTGGACTTGGAAGGCACTAGAATCAGGAGAAAGCAGCCTCTGGGTGAGAGGCCCCAGGACGAGGATGAGCGGACTGTGTACGTGGTAAGCCTGCTCCAGGAGCTCACAACAGCCAGGCAGACTGAAACCTTTCAACACCACGGTAAAGGTTTGATCTTGAGTAAGACTCCTTTTCTAATTTATTGTAGGAGTTACTTCCCAAAAACGTTAACCACAGCTGGATTGAAAGAGTCTTTGGAAAATGTGGCAATGTTGTTTACATAAGCATACCGCACTACAAGTCCACTGGAGATCCAAAGGGGTTTGCCTTTGTGGAATTTGAGACAAAAGAACAGGCAGCAAAAGCTATTGAGGTAGGCCCAGGATCTAAAAAGAAAAAAAGGGAAAGAAAATTGCAAGTATTTAAATGGCAGCAAAATTTTGCTGATTTTTTTTATTTCAGTTTCTTAACAACCCTCCAGAAGAAGCACCAAGAAAACCCGGGATATTTCCTAAAACAGTGAAAAATAAGCCCATTCCTGCCCTTCGAGTAGCTGGTGAGTTAAAGACATTTAAGTACAAATATTTCAGTCGATGTAGTTGCAGTAGTGAACACTAATGTTAGCACTGTTACAGAAGAAAAGAAGAAGAAGAAGAAGAAGAAAGGCCGGGTAAAGAAGGAAGACAGCGTGCAGCAGACCAAAGAGGCCAGCACAGACTCGGGGAACGCGAGCAGCGCCAGCCAAGGGAAGAGACCCAGGACCACGTCGGAGGGCTCTGAAGGGGAGAGTACGGAACCCCAAAAGCTACCCTCAAAGAAGAAAAAAAAGCGGGTTAAAGCTGAAGGGACCAGTTTACCTTTGGTCCCAGCAGCAGGGAAGAGGAAGCGAAGTAGCTCTGAGGATGCAGGCTGCCCAACTCCGAAATCCAAAGTCAAGAAAATGGACCAGAAAGACAACCTGGAAAAAGCCTCAGAAGTGTCCAAAGAAAACAAAGGTATTTATGACTTTTTATAACTTTAAGGTTAGGACTCGACAAAAACAAACAAAAAAACACAAAAACTTTCTTGTTACACTTGCCCCAATTTTCCTGTCTTTATTTCTTAAAGATTTAGAAGTCTCCACTGAAGAGGAAAAGGAGACGGGAGATGTGAAAGACGGATCACTCTTAAAGGCAAAAAGGAAGCATAAGAAAAAACACAAGGAGAGGCACAGAATGGGAGAAGAGGTTATTCCCCTCCGTGTCCTATCAAAGTAAGTGGGCGGCGCGGTCGGCAGTCAGGCCAGGCCATCACCATTGCTAAAGTGCAATTCCAGTTTGTGGTAACAGAGTTGCATATTAGCAACAGTGACGGCCTCAGCCCAGGTCCGCACACAGCACAGCACAATGGAGAGTTAAAAAGCAACAACCACACTAAAACATGGAAGCACTTATTTCTGTCCGTCAAGCAAATGCCTCCATGTTAAAGTAGTGGGTGTCCTTAACAGACTTAAGGCTTCAGCTGAAATACACCACAGACGGCAGGTCAGGGTTGAGAAAATGCAAAGTAAGACTTACCATCACTAAAACATGGAAGCACTTACTTGTTTAGTTCCAAAGCAAGTACATCCACGTTTAAGTGGTGGGGAGCCTAGTCTTGGAACACCTCGAGATCCTGATCTTGCTTTAACCTGTAAAGTAAGTTTAGAAAATAAAATTGCGTCCAAAAACGTGGGTTTGGAGACACCTCCACTGAAACATGGAAGCACTTACTTTTGTTTCACACAGCAGGTACTCCCATGTTAAAGCAAAGGGGGTCCCCGTGGCCTCTGGAAACGGGAGGTTCCCATGATGTTGCCTGCAGAGCGGTAATTGGGACTCACTTCTACTAAAACATGGAAGCACTTACTACTGTAGTCACAGAAAGCACTTCCATGTTAAAGTGAAAGGGAGCCCTGGACTCGGGGTCAGGGGGCCAAGGAAGGAAGAGCAGAGCAGCAGGCATACCTTCTGGAAGAAACCTTTTCTTAACCGTCCTGGACTGCAGCCTCCCCAAGTCCTCTCTCCATCAGGAGGGTTAAAAGGCAAGGACTTCGGGCTCCTGTATTTATAGGATGCTTAACTCTGAATTCCTTTTGCCTTTTTATCTTCGAGAATCGTTGAGAGCCTTTTGATATTCTAATGTCTCAGCTCTCAGGGAAGGTATGATCCTGGGTGGGTCTGGAACTTTTTTTTTTTTTTATTTGAAGTATACAGATGTCAATGTTAACAGCTAAAACCATTACCACAAGATCTCCTTTTTAAAAACCTCTCCTATCTGCCTGTTTGATGGCATAGATTAGGGTTAACAATAAGGGCTCAGAGGAGCCCGGAGGGCCATTGTTTTTCTGTCTGGAGGAGCTCTAGCTGTTGGAAGAAGCATCTACATGTTAAATGCATGTAAATAAGTTGCTTCCAGGGGGTGTTTTTTCCTTAGGAATTCCTTTTCGTTCTAGTAAATAACTAAGGAATGTTATCTCTGAAATTGGAAGCAGTTTAACAAGTAATCTTTAAATTTCAATCTCTCATTCCCCCCGCCCCCCAGATGACTGTTCTAGTAAATGTTACCAGTTAATTAATTGAAAACTTTTATTTCCGAAAGTTTAAAATTGAAGTATGCTCAAGAACTGAATTGGCAAATTAAAAACCTTTACTCTGAATGTCGGGGCAAAGGGGCAGCTTCCCTCTGCCTGTTTGCTAATGGACTTAGAACTCTGGGAATAATGTGAGTGAGTGAGTGAGTGCATATGTTTAATCATCTGTGACTTCTAATGTACATTTTTTTTCTTTACAGAACCGAATGGATGGATTTGAAAAAAGAATATTTAGCACTGCAAAAAGCCAGTATGGCTTCTTTAAAAAAAACAATATCCCAAATAAAATTGGAGTCAAAAATGGAAATAGACCCTGAAGAAACTAATAAGTCTGGAATGAAAAGTGAAAAATGTAAACAATATGATAGTTTTGGTAACATTTTACTTATATACTAAAATACTATTTCAGAGTTATTATACGATAAACTTCAATTTTTTAAAACTTAAGTATGCAGTAGTCATTAGAAAAATCATCGATTTGACAGGTTGTCCACATCTGTGACTTATTCTTGATAGAAGAACATCTGTAGGGCTCATGTAAAGCAGTATCTTTTCTAATAAGTTATTTACATTTTTCCTGGTTTTCATAAGTCAGATTTAGTAATGAGTGCCTGGTTTATGAATTAAGTTTGTATAGACAAAGGCTGTAATTTCTCACTTGCAATTTCGTATCATGGTATTACCCACAAGCAGAAATGAATCAAAACAAGGTTCTTATGAAATTTTTAATATTAGGATATATTTTAAATTTTCACATCTGAATTATTATGTAGAATATTCTGTATTATTCCATGCTTGTTTATTTCTCTTTTAAATACTCTTTGTTATTTGGTTCACGGAAAGGGGGCTTTTTTTTTTGGAAGAATTGACAAGTGTTCTTCTAAAAGTAACAGTTTGCATTCATGGTTATAAAAGTTTTCGTATTTTATTTCATTATGACCAACAATAAGCAGTGTGACTGTGTCAGGATGGCTTGTTCTGAACCCCAGTGACTTAACAACATAACTTAATCATGTAAATTATGTTACAGTTAAGTTTTAAATTATTTAAAGCAGCCTAAGAAGTGATGATATTATTCTAAAGAGACATCTTAAGTGTTAAATGGTTAAGTGTAAGAGTTATCTCTGGTCTTTTTGTGCTCAATCAGCAGCAACCAAGGAGGAGTGCTGCCCCCCGAAGATCCCCGCTGCGGGGCCGCAGTTTGTGAGTGGGGTGATTGTGAAGATCGTGAGCGCAGAGCCGCTGCCAGGCCGGAAGCAAGTCAGGGTAAGGCCCCAGGGCTCAGGCCGCTCGACTCCCCTGCGGGAATGCGTTTGGAATATGGAAGACAAATCTCATTGCTTGTAGGGTTCGAGTCCAAAGCGACTCCTAAATTCGACTTGAAGCAGAATCTGAAGACCGAGTTCCTCGCAGGGTCACATTTACTGTGAGCGCGGACATCCCTCTCTGGGGAAGTTGTGGTTCCTGTGTGTGAATGCGCGCCCCTCCTGGATGGTGGCTGTGCAGCGGGCGAGGAGACCGTGTTATAGCCACCCTTAGCTGAAGCAGTGGGTGCAGTGGAACACTTTCCCACTGTCCTGTTTTAGGGGGACTTCTTTTGTTTTCAGAGAAATGAATTTTAGAAGAATACTCAGTGCCACAAATTTTAGATTTAATCAACATTAGGGTTGGTCTGAAATGATTTTAAAATTGTAATTACCTGCTCCTGTGAGGTTTTGAAGCAACCTAGATAATTGTTTGTCTTCCTTAGCACTCTTAGCTTTCAGTAAACTTGAAAAGTTTTTTGACCCCCAAAATGTCAAAACTGTTTTGGGATAAAAGAGATAATAGATATGTTTTTTCTTAGCTTGTATTTAGTTTCTTTGTCAATGAATTCTCTTGGGAAATGAATTTTTTTTCCTGAGAAATGCAGGGTGTTTGGGAGGAAAAAAAAGCCTTTTTAAATTTTATGTTTAAATATTTTTTGGTATTTTCAGTCCATGCTCATTGTTTAAAAAATTTGAAACAATTACAGAAAAGTGTCCAGTATTTTTAAAAACTACAAAAGTTTTGTGTGCATGTGCCAATATATCCAGAATTCCCCATAATTTACTTTGTAAATACTGTTCAATGGTTTTTCTTTTTACTTTATATAATTTATCTGACACAGCTTTTTGCACACTAGTACAGCAATATTTATTTCTTATTGAGGTATTCTTTGTGAGGCTGTATCGTATTTTATTTACCTTTAGCCTGTCACCCAGTTAGGTGAGAAGCTGTTCAACATAGCTGATACACGTAAGTTGTGTATGCTGACATTCAGCGTCACGCGGTGTGTTTTGCTGTTCATCCTCATACCAGTTACATTTTAACTTGCGTGTAACCACTGAGTCGCTCACTGCAGTTGTGTGCTAGCTCCCTTTCTCTGAAAACCCCTCCTGAAACTCTGTTGCTGTCACTAACTTGTGAGTTTGGATTCGTCTTGTGATACAGATGAGGGATTTGGTCTGTTCCCATTGATATTACCAGCTTGCAGAGCGTTTTAGCTATGTTGAATTTCACATAAGAGGTACAAAATGGAGGGTGTAAGTGCTGCTGTGGTGGGTTAGATTGCAAAAGACTTAATAGAGAATCTACTCGAAGTTTGTTACTTGGAATGACTGAGATGGACTCATGTCAGTTACAAATTCTGCAATTATGATCATCAAAATCATAAAATAACTATTAATCAAATTGAGAGTTACTTGCAGTTTGCTGGAACAGAACTGAGCTGTGAGGGTGCTGACTGCTCCCTGTGACTTGCCCAATAGGGGCCCAGGCTCGTTGTCATTTGGGGAGGGGGGGCTGCAGCCCCGAGGTTCCCCTGATGTTCTGATGCTTGTTCACTGAATGTCTTGAGTGGTGGTACTCTGATAAATTACCTAAGTCACTGACGTGGCTGTACTGCCAGTGAATGGTCAGATTTTATCATCTTGACCTTTTGTGTAAATTTAATGCTATTAACTCAGTAAAGAAATGGGAAGAACTGACAGGTGTATTTGTTCTCTTTTTTTTCATTGAATTAGTGCGCACTGATTAAGTACCCCCTTTGGGATAGGCAGAACGGTGATCATTAAGACTTAGTCCCTGGCTTCCACAGACTCACAGGTGTTTACATACGTACCCTTTATTACTTACCAGTAAACTTTTCTCATTCTTTGGTGAAATAATATTTCTAGCTGTTTCTCAGTTTTCTGTAATTCAGACTTTAAAAATCTAGCATCTAAAAGTAATCTAAATTAGTTGTGGCTTGAAATTTTGGGTCAAAAGTAAAGGGGCTGAGATGGATAAGGCACTTTTGGGATGGGGGGGAATCTTCAGTTACTTCTTTAGCTTTATGAATTGAGACTGGTAAATGAAGAATTAGTGTAACATTCCTGCATAATTACATTGCATTTACTGTAGAACCTGCTGTGAAGAGATGATTCCGAATGCAGGAATGTTGTTAATGGGCCCTCCCAGCAGGCCTGGAGGGGGCTTCCTGGACTTGGGTGGGGAGGCTTAGGCGCTCCGCCAGGGAGAGCGGGCTCTTGAGCTGTGCTCTCAGTGATCCACTCAGGAGCCTAGAGTTTTTGTAGGTTCACCAAGACTTTTTTTTTGGCATAAGTTGTAAAAAGTTGATATTTTCATGTATATTTTAAGTCATAAGTTATTTTGTATATAGGTGAGGAGAAACACACCTCCCCCAGTCCACTGTGGGGCTTTTGATTTTGTTTTTAATTCTATCCATACTCTGACTTCACCCAGACTTGGCACTCTTGCCGACGTGGGGGTGGGAGGAGAGTTTTGTTCATGCTCTACAAATCCGTTGCCCTTATGCCATGTTTTCATCTCGTGAGGCTTTTAAGGATGTGGTTGAACAAAAGGAAGTTACGACTAGAGTTCATATCAGATTGGTTCTGAAGTGTATCCATGTCAATTTTTAGAAGCATTTGCATATATTTTAGAAGAAATGTTTAAGGTAGTTACTTGTCATTTTAAGCATCAGGTGGCATAACACCTTCTGACATAACCATTGGAAAAAACCTGAACGTTGTTAGGAAACCTTTGTATTTACATCACACTTTTCTGACCTCGGCTGCAGGACACCTTGGCAGCAGTCTCAGAGGTGGTTTACGTTGACTTGCTGGAAGGAGACACAGAATGCCACGTGAGGGTTAAATCCCCGGAGGACGCACAGGCAGCGGTAGGCGCACACGCAGAAATTAAAAAGAAATACTGCTGGAAACTCGAGATTCTTTCTGGTAAAACTTCATGGAATCTTCCTTTTTAACAGTTGTATTGTGGGCTCATTGTATCATATTTTCTGAGTTTGGCTAAGAGAACTAGTATTTTTTTTGTACCCTTACACGCATAAAGTAGCATTAAATACAGTCTGACAATGATTCAATTCTGTTGAGAGTGTAAGACCTCGAACATGCTCTCACACGCACCCTTGTGCCCAGTGACCCGTGTTTCCGTGTGTTTCAGGGGATCACGAGCAGAGGTACTGGCAGAAGATCTTGGTGGACAGGCAGGCCAAACTGAACCAGCCCCGGGAGAAAAAAAGAGGCACTGAGAAGGTAACTAACCACTCTCACTTTATTTTCCTTTTGTTGTGTTTTGTGGGGTTTGGTTTGGTTTGGTTTGGGTTTTTTTGGTAGCCTAAACTTTTTTTGGAGACTGACGGGCTTCTGAAAGTGATGTGTGGTCCTAAAATAACCTTAGCTTTGCTACACATAACAGACACTTGCGTGGTCTACACTGTGTGTTACATCGAGAAGGCATTCTTATTCTCTAGATTTCTTTTTGAAAGACACGAAATTAGAATTATTTTTCCCACAAGGGTATGTGATTTAGAGTTTTCTATTTCTCCTTCCTTTTTTTTTGTTTTTAACTAGTGGTATAACTTAAAACAGTCTTGATTTCTAGCTGTTGTGTTTTTAGTTGGGTGGTAAATGATTATTTAAACATTGTCTTAAGGGTAAAGACACATTGTATTTAGAGTGTGACTTTTAAGGATATGCGCCTTCAGAGATAAGATTGAGCAACTTTATGCATGACATTCCCTGTATCAGTGATAAGCTGTGTTCCTTTTTCTCTGGAATAGCCAACAGGTACTATAAACAAGTTTAAGTGCATTAAATGTAAAGCAAGCTTCTCTTTCAATAATTTTAAATGACGATGAGTAATATATTAAGTCATTGTTTCTAGTGAGCTGTCACGTTTATTATTTTAAAACAAATTATAATACAGGTAAAGGTTAGTGCATTTTAAAGTGCTTAGAACAAAAAGGGGTACATAATAACTAAATTACTATTATCAAAATTTAAAAATGTGAATTACAAAAGTCAGGTAACCCTATGAAAATGTACATCCTTTTATCGTTGGTTAGCACTTAAAAAGTCATACTTTCTGTCTTCTAGGTTTGTTGGTGCAGATTTGTATTTATAAAATTCTTTTTTTCTTAAAACTTAAAAATCGAGTGTTTTCCATCAGCCTTGCATCACCTGCATTCATTGGCATTTAAGATGATTGGGAGAGGTTTCCTACTGGTCTTTGTTAATTTTGTTTCCCTGAATGCAGACGTTTGCTCAAACGTGAGGCCTCCTTCCTTCCTTCCTAAGCACCCTTTCAGGTCTGTGAGGAGTTAATTTGAAAGCCTGCTGGAGATTATTTAAATGTTAAAGTCCTTAATCCAGAACTCAGCACTGAAATGAGGTCACTCTTTAGCTTTAATTGGTGTGTAATTTTATTTAAATTTTATATTTGTAAAATTAGTAATTTTGCTTTTTCAGAAAATCCCATTTTTGTAAATTTCAAGAAAGGAAATAAACATTGACTGGGAGTTTTATAAAGTGGGTTGAAGCACCATGAGGAGCTCTGTTTTTGAGTCACAGGGTCCTTTTCCAACCCCACTCACCTGTTGTACCTGCAGGCTTTTCCTCACAGCAGCAGGGTGGCTCCTGTGGTGAAATAGGAAGAAGGAAAAAAAAAAGGAGCTGCAGGCAGCAGGTACTGCCAGGGTTTTCAGAGGAGAGTGTAGACCACCGTTAGCTTGTCATCCGACTTTTCTGTTGGCTCATAGTTAAATTTTTTTAAACTTTGTTTGTTTTTCTAGAGAGGGAGAGAAACATTGATCGGTTGCCTCTTGCATGTTCCCAACCTGGGACCTGGCCTGCAACCCAGGCATGTGCCCTGACGGGGAATTGAACTGGTGACCTTTAGGTTTGCTGGCCGGCGCTTAACCCACTGAGCCACACCAGCTAGGGCTAATTGATACTTTTGAGCATCCATTGTTGTTAGCACTCCCTGAGGATGCAGCCATGAGTAACAGCGTAGTTGGATGGTGACAGTGCTGTGCAGAAACTTTAACGAAGTTCCGCAGGGCAGCTGCTCACCAGCCTGGTATTTCTGAGACCTCAGGAGAGGGAGCAGCAGTGAGGAGCACAGCTTTCTAGTGAGGCCACAGGAAGTGCAGAGGCCTTGAGGGCAGGTGACAGGGAGGGAGTAGAGCTGGAGAGCTGGGAGCAAGCGCCTTAGTAAGTGGAGGTAAGTTACTCAGAGAAGGTTAGCACCCAGTGAGACGTGGATACTTTCCTGACATGACGGCCCAGCCTGCTCCATAGCTGAGTGAAAGAAAGCATATTTGAATTCTTACCGTTTTTATTGACATAGTGGTTTTCTACAAATTACTGATATGCCAGATATTCAGCAGGTAAAGGCAGATGTCATAAAACTTGTTAAGAACATGTGGGTGTGACAACTTTGACATCCTGACTCACCTTGCTGAGGAACAGGCCTTTAGCGTAAAAATGACTTCCAGAGACCATGTGTCACCAAACACTTGAAAGGAACTCTTAGTGATGACTCATCAGAATCTGTATTTTTATGAGAATAAGATTTTCATTTCTTCCAAAGCCAAATAAAATGTTTAAAATGTTTTTATCAAGAAAGCTTCTGGAATATTTAGTCATTTTTAATGGTTGTCTTCATTCCACATAATTTCATGCCTTCTTTGAAAATATTTGTGTTTGTGTTCTGGTGTGATAAAAATGGAATAATAAGTACTCAGAATAGCAGGTTGTATTTGGGATATTTTAATGTTCAAATTTGTAAGCAAACCCTTGGGTGGCAGTGAGCCTGAGACAAACCATCTCACTCCAGTAGCGTGGGGCCCCCAGCGCAGTGTGCTCACTGACCGCACAGTGTGCTCCCTGACCGCATAGCCTGTCAAGAGTGTCCGGGGGCCACCACTCAGGCCCGGGGGGGAGCAAACAGGCAGCAGCAAACAAGTGTGGGTCCTGAACCCTCCTAGCAGGTAACAAAAATTGCTTGCATGGAGTATGTCTGTTTTTAAATGAAAATTTTTTAGCAACCTGGAATTAAAGTGGGAGGTTTTTAGATAATTTAAAGATTTAATACCTATTCTACTTAGAAATTCATAATCTTGACAGTTCTTTCTGTCATTGATTTGACCTAAGCCCTATTATCTCATTTGTCTTCCTCCCCGTCCTTCGAAAAAAATCATATTCAAGCTAATAGTTGTAAAATTTTTCTAGTCATAATTATTTTTCTGTTTTGAGGTATACAATACATTCTAATTTCTGATTTCTTTTTCCGTAGTTAATCAACAAAGCTGAAAAGATTAGACTCGCAAAGACTCAACAAGCAAGTAAGCATATTAGATTTTCTGAGTATGAATGAAAAAAATGTTGGTTCATCTGTTAAGATTTCACTGGATGCTTGAGTTGCTCTTAAGAAACCCATTTTTATTATATTAGTAATGCATAATGAATTTTTTAAACCTACCTTTACTTAAAAGAACTTGTAAATAAGTATTTTTTTGGTAGCCACAAGTACCTTGTAAACCACACTTTTTCATTAAACATTTTATTTGTTGAAATTATCTTACATAAATCAACTTCAAAGTGACTTAGTAAATAAATGTTTTGAACGTTACTGCTATTTTGTTGTTCTTATAGTACTAAAATAACACTTGCCCCACAACAACACCAGTACTGCATAGATACATCATTGAGAAAACATGAGCAGACGCTCCCCGTACGTATTTTGCAGTCTGCTTTTCCGTGGCAGGCGTCCTGCACATCTGCTCAGGTCGCTGTCCAGAATGTGTGTGTGATGTTTCATCCTGCTGATTGTGTTTGACCTGAGTTTCCATCGAACAGGCCATATGACCCGTTTTCGATTAAAAAGTCCAGCTTCAAACGTATTGCCTTTGTATTGCATAAATGAAGACAGAATAAAATGTACCCAGTGCTATGAACACATGGAGGGGGAAGTCTAGGAACTGGCATTAGCATGGCTGGGGTCTACCACGGCACCAAGAAATCCCAGGCTGGAGCAGGGGAGGCCTTCCCAGAGCCCCCCTGCCCCCACCCCAGGGGGCCTGTGCCACCTGCAACTCAGTCCCAGCCTCCCCCGAAGGCCGGGCAAGGCCCCGGGCAGCCCGTGGCTCATTCCTCAGGCCCAGAGCCCTGTTCCAGCAGCTCTGCCCAGGCGTGGGCCTTCGTCCAGCAGCCCCTCCGGTTCGTTGTGGGGGCCTGTGGCCAGAGATTGGAGGAGATGGCCCCCTCTCTTGTTGGAGTCACCAACAGGATACCTTCCAAAAACAGGCATCCTGGTGGCTCACTCCCTCTGTCCATGAAGCGAAGCTGGCAGGCACACCGAAGAAGGGCGGGAGACCCGACAAGCAGTGGCCGAACAGCTGTGAGCGCTGTGGCTGCCTACCCTCCCATCAGCCCAGAATAATCCGAAGTGAACGCATGTTTCAGGAGTTCAGTGGGCCTCAGGAAGGACAGTCTTAAGGTGACTTTGGAGAGGTTATCAAGTAAAATTGCAGAAAATCTCCCCCTGGCAGTTTTTAAGACAAGATAAGCACTCCTTGGACAAGTGCCTGAGTGTGGACACACGCGATAATAGCGGAGCGATTCAGACTCTGATCCCGCTCTCCCGGAGCTTCCGTCCCAGGGGCAGAGAGAGACTGAGCAAGAAGTCGCAAAAATCACAGGTTGTTGGACGAGTCCTTGGGACAAACGGGGGGGGGGAGGAGAAACCCCATTCACTTACGCTTTCATTTATTCTTTAATTCATTTAATTAACAATATTCATTTAGCCCTTGCTACAACCAGACACTGACACTGTAAACATTAGAAATACAAAGAAAAAGTAAGGCCCCTGCCTGGGGATTTACAGCCCTGGGGAAGACAGACAGTCGCCTGTATTGCAGGTGACCCTCGGCAAGACTGCAGGTGAGGTGACAAGTCCTCGTCCCGGGATCTTTCAGGGCTCTGTGAACCTATGATCTGTGGGTAAGTCAACACCCTTCCTTTCCCAGTACTTTACGAAGTAATTGCTTAATTAATATTTGTTTAACTGAGTTCAATGGAATGTGTGCTGCAGATGTCATGAGTTAGTTGCCTAAAGGTTATTTCCATTCTCAGGCCGCAGATTCTCAGGATTCACGTCGCTGTTGTTAGAGTGCCTACCGCATACCTGTCTTGTGCACCTCAGAGGGATTTGCTTTCTAAACTGCAAAACTAATTTCAAATGAGCCCCTTGCAGTAGCTCAGTGTCACTTCCAGAAAACAATACTTCGCTGGCCCTTGTTGTTAATGTGTTTGCTGTGTCATCTCAGTGAGGCGGCACTTTCATCATCACCACTTTGAAGCGAAGCCACCCAAGCCCTTGCCAAAGGCCCCAGTAGCTGGCCGGTGCAGAGCCTGGACTCCTGCTCTGCACGCCTCCCCCGTCCCACCCTCTCCCCTCCCCTCCCTTCCCCATTTCCTTATCTGCCGCACCCGCTCTGTGTCTTGTGCAGGCCGGCGCACACTGTCACTTAGGTGGCCTGGTCCGTGGGACTCGGGCTTGCTGCTCCCCTGGGTCGAGGTGAGCGTCCAGTCTCAGTGCAGACCCTGGAGGGAGAGCCGGGGGCCGAGGGGTTCTGTGCCACGTGTCTGACGTGGTGCGCGGGCCCCGCAGCTCCTCAGGGTCAGCAGGCGGGCCTTGGGGGGGGGCCGTTCGGACACTTCCTGTGCTGCCGCACTCTCACCCGTGCGCGTCAGGTCCGTGAACTGGTCGCCCATTGTTGCTGTTCTGAGGCGAGAGCGTCTGTCGCGGGCACGTGGCTGCCTGGCCGCTCATGGGCTCGGCTGCCTCCCAGGTGCCTGTTAACTCCGTGCTCAGTGCGTTGCTCTCCCGCATGTTTATAGGACGGATTTTTCTCCTGCTTAGTATGCAGGAGAGCTTTATGTAATTATTAACATCTCTGTCAATGTAAACCGGCTTCCCCGTGTGGGTGCCTGGGAGCCCCTCCCGCCTGTGCCCCGCTTCCCGTTTCTTGCCCCCTGAGGTCCACAGACGGTCTGTGAGTCAGCCTGCGTTCTTTGCAGCCAAATAACAACCTCCGTTAAAGCAGCGCTTTTCTTTAAAAAACAAACCACACATTTGATTTAAGTGTCTTGGGAAGCTTATAATACAGAAGAACAAGGAGCATGGAAATCAGGCGCACAGGAAGGCAGCCCCGCCCCGTGGGCCTTTCCCACAGCTGTCTGGCGACTTTCCAGACCCTGCGCTGCAGGGAGGCTGTGCTCCGGGCCTCTGCCCGTGAGGCAGAGAGAACAGCATCCTTGAACGCTGTCCCAAGCAGGAGTCTGGGACGAGCTTTGTCTCACACGGGCCAGGTTGTCACCTGAGTTGGGGCTTCAGGGACAGGGGCATAACAGGAGTCTCTAGGTGGGGGTCCGTCCCCGGGAGTTTACTGCTACCGTGGGACAGGCGGCTTTTCCTGATTCAGGAGCCCTCGGAGCAGTGCTCAGAGCCGCCATCAGGACTGGGCTCCATGCAGCTGCTGAGGCTTCCAATCGCTCGGCTCGAGTAATGAATGGGCTGGGTCTTCAGGAAACTGGTGCTTCTGGTTTTAACCCTGTCAATCAGTGAGGAATAGAAAAGTGGGCAAGGATTAGGAGGTACAAATGGGTAGCAAGCACAGTGAACAGACAGACACACAAACTCACTAGGAATGAAGGAAATACAAATGAAAGTAGGATGTACACCCTCACCCCTTCTCTGGTCGATTGGATTGGCAAAAATAAAAAGGATTGGTATCATTTGATGTGCTTAGGCATAGCGCTTTGTGAATTGATAGAACTATTGAAAGAAATTTTGACAAATAACAGAATAGATACTATGAACACAGTATACAGAAAACAAACCAGAAATGACTTGGAGACGTGAAAATACTCTTCGATCGGTGTTCATAACAGGAAAATCACAAGTAAAAACTACCAAAATGCCATTTCCCATATATTAAATTGGCAAAGATCACGGTTTTGATTTAAGATTTTATTTACTTTTAGAGAGAGGGAAGGGAGGGAGAAAGAGAGAGAAACATCATTTGGTTGCCTCTTACACGTGCCCAAGTGGGGACCAGGCTCACAACCCAGACATGTGCCCTGACTGGGAATCGAACTGGCGACCCTTCAGTTTGCAGTATGATGCCCAACCCACTGAGCCACACCAGCCAGGGCGAGATCACAGAGTTTTGGAGCATCTGTAACTAGCTGTGGAGAATGTCAGGAGGCAGGTACTTTCTTTTGCGAATGCTCATTACTTGATAAAAACCTGTTAAAAATTATAATTAGTATATTTTAGCTGTTTTAAAATGAATAAAATGTGGAATGAGACAGTGTGCTTTCAGCATATTTTCATAGTAGGAAGGAAATTATGCAGCCCTCATAGAGGAGGTGATAACTTGTGCAAAGATACAAAAGTCAGTCCCTTTCGTGTCCATGGGGGTAGGCCAAGCCTTGAAGAGCATGCAGGCATGTAAAACAGTAGGATAGTCGGGTTTTTGCACGAATTTCTTTCTTGGAACTATCTGTAGAGATTGACACAGAAGCAGATAGGCATATCTCTTTAGAATGACAAAATTCAAAGCTTGCATAAATTTTTTATTTAACGATTTAACTAATTAATAGTTTCTTGGAGCTGCGCAGTTCGGCACACATGCAACTGTTAAATACTTGAAATGTGGCTAGTCTGAACTTAGGTATAAGTGTAGAATGTTTATGTAGATGCCAACTTTTTAAAGATTTGGTATAATAATTATAAGATTAATCTTTCATATTGAATGCATACTGAAATGTTTTTATTTATTGAGTTGAATGAAATATCTTGTTAAAATAAATTTTACCTATTTCTTTTTACTTTTTCAATGTGGCTCCTAGAAAATTACTTTATGTGGCCCATGTTCTATTTCAATTGGACAGCTGATGTGGAGGAACCACACAGTGTAGCCGGAAGTCGGTGGTGGTGTTTATAGGGATCACTTGCCCTGACTCAGGTACCGAAAGAATCACCTGGGACTGTCGAGCACTTCAGTCTCTGCAGAAGGCTCAGCTGGTGCCAGGAGAAGAAAAGGCTGTTTTGTGCCTTGAATCCATTCGCCAAGCCGCGTGCTTGGGTCTGTTTTGACTGGAACACATCTGGGTTTGTGCTTCCGGGAGACCTATGTAGTGAAACTGAATGACGGTTGTCAGGCTTCCTGGAGTGTGTGTTACTGTCCTGTACTTGAGTATTTTGTGGAGTCACTTACAGAGTAACCATTCCGACACACACCTGTCTAATCCTTATTTTAATAGCGAGTGGTATGTGCAGATTGGATGGATGTAAAAAATTAATCTTGATTATCTTGTGGGTGAAGTAGTAAATGTGCAACTAGTGTGTTAGAGTTTGAACTGAATGGGTCAAGGGCTGCACATTTCACAGTGCTTAACCTGAACATCACAAAATCCATTATTTCTGTTGCACATGAACGTCAGCCCACAAACTAAGGTGTACGAGAAATACAACTTTATTTTTCTGTAACTCCAGTCAATTTCTACTTCAAGCCCCATGTCTCACAAAGGTTTTTAATCAGTTAATTTAGGGTTGTTTTCCTTTCTTTTAGAGTTGAGTCAAAACCCTAGAGACTTATGCAATACCCAGTTGGGGGACCCATGTACCTCCAGTCACCTGTCTGAGGAGCCACGGGTCCAGCAGTCCACTCGCTACTCTGGCCACACCCAGGACTGAGGACCACGCCAAAGCTTCTGTGCCAGAGGGGTCGGTCGGCTTGCCAAGGGAGCTCCTGGCAGCCGTAGCGTGCTTCTCTTCACCCGTCCGTCAGAGCGGGGGACCCAGCGATATATATTTACAGAGTAAGTGTGCAAGAGCAAGCGAGAAAAACTAGTACTTAGGATCCTTTTGGTTGCAAGAAATAGAAACTAACCCCGTTGGACAGAGCAGAGGAACAAACTGAGGACGCAAGGCCGGCTCCTGGGGCTGAGGAAGAGCCAGAGCCGGCGGCAGCGCTAGGCCTCTCGGTGGCGGGCGTTTCAGAGAGGCCGCAGCGAGGTCCTGTGCCATGGACTTGGGGACCCTGCTCCCCAGGCTCAGGAACTCTCACTTCAGATTCCGCCCCGGTGACAGGGACTATGATGGGACAAGCTCCTGGCGGTGCGCTCTCAGGTCAGAGGTCAAAAGAGGAGTGGGGGCCCTGAATACACCCCTAGGAGGACAGCTTTGGGAGCCGCTTCCGTAGCCAGCAGACCTGTTGTTAGGCGAGCATTGACCTCAGCTGTTTGTGGAGAGAACAGCACATGAGAAAAATACTGAAGGAGGGACTTGCCTGCCCAGTGTATTTGTGACCCAGGAATGAACTAGGTAGGTGGAGAAGTTTGGTAAAAAGAAAGTAGGAAAAGATGAAGAATGGGCTTAGGGTCATAAGAATTAGTCTGTAGAATTATTTAAATGTCAGACTCATGTTTGCCCTGTAGGCAGTTGAACATGTTAAAGGAAGATATGAAATACCAGCCTAATGAAACCAACACCAGTATGTCAGCTATTTAAAGTGAAGAAGATAGAAACATCAGTGAAAGAAGATGAGGAAACCACTCGAACATTTCCATCGTGAAGAAGTGGAGTCCAGCGCAGATGGAAAGGGTGCTCTGGATGCAAAGCCTCGGGCAGAGGTGAGCTGACCCTCTGGGAGCCTTCAGGCACGGAAGGTGATGGAGATGCAGAGTCAAGGCCATCTGAGCATTTACGCCGAATGCAGACACGGTGCTGAGAGTAGGCAATAAGAACTGATTTTCAGGAGGTGAGCGGGTGGCAGGGGGAGTGTGAGCGTCAGCTGTAACACCAGCTAGATTGGGGGAGGATTTCTAGAGGAAGGTCCTACAGCTTGATGGACAAACAGGAACTGTGATCAGATAATGGCAGGAGGCCCAAAACAGGCACATGGGGGTCCCCAAAAGCTGTGTTAGTAAGTCTGTGGGAATGTGTCTGTCATATGTTCTGGTTACGTGTTTATAATCACATGTGCCAGAGCACAGACTAGGACAGAAACGGAAACTAGCAAATCCCTCGGTGTTGCATGAGCGTCAGTGCTTCCACCCTGCAGACAGCGGTCACACCGACAGCTACCTCCCAGCTTCTTACAGAGGGACAGGGACACTGAAAACTGCGCTTTAAAGTTTCAGTGATGATCAGTCCGTTTTACAAGAGGAGCACACATGGGTACCCAGCACCCACACCAAGAAACATTACTGTAAGTACCAGAAACTCCCTCACTGCATGGAATATTTTCACCTGATTTTGTGCGTTAGATAAACAGAATCAAACATGTAGATGTTCTTTTGTATTATTGGTTTGCTCACTCCAGGACTATTGGTAAAAGACCCTAACTCATCTGAAAAAGACTAACTGTTTACATAATGGAACGTCTATCCGGTTGAATACAGAGCAGAAGTTAAGACTGGAGAAAAGATGCTACAAGACAGTACTACAGTATGAGCCCATTGGGTGAACACTGAGGAGAATCCGCCTCCTTTTAAAAGCATATTATCAAGCTCTGGCTGGTGTGGCTCAGTGGGCTGAGCACCAGCCTGCAAACCGAGAGGTCATGAGTTTGATTCCCATTAAGGGCACAGGCCTGGGTTGCAGACCAGGTCCCCAGTTGAAGGTGTTGTTTCCCTCCTCCTCTTGCTCCCTCCTTTCCCCACTCTCTGAAAAAAAGTAAATAAAAATCTTAAAAGTATATATCATAGGCACTATAGAACAACATTAAATACATTTTAGAATAATACATAAGAAAGTGACAATGGATACTTTTGGTGAAGAACTAAAATAAAGATGGAGACTTATGTCTTTCCTGTTTGCATATTTTCATGAACATGCATTTATTTTATTTTAAAAATATGACTAGAAAGTTGAAGAATCCTTCAAATACAATTTTTACATCTAATATGAGAACCTTTGTTGACATCCGCAATAAGACATTGGCCCTTACACTTAAATTGCAGTGTGGAAAACTTCTAAAAACTCTAGGAGGAACTGGTGACCCACTTAGAACTGTTGACTTAAGCTGTTAAAATTGTTGATTTAAACTTCGAATCAGGCTGTTTCAACAGTCGTCATGTGGAAGCTGCTAAAATAAAATTGGACCGATAATTAGTATGCATACCTACTAGTCAGGAAATCCAAACAGTTTTAAAAGAAAGTGATGAACAAACAAACAAAGTGCTTGGGAGCTTCAGCCGCTGTTACTAAGGAAACCAATTCTATTGCCCCCACCTCTAGATTTTTTAAAAACCAAAAAAAGTTTGACAAAGGATAAGGAAGAAAGTAAACAAATGAAAGTATATTTTTAAATTATCTCAAAAATGGAAAAATGACTGAATTTTTCAATATTCTTCCCATTATTATATTTCAGTTACATAACAAAAATATTTGAGGAAAAAGATTAGAAAATACATAAGGACAAGAAATTGCCAAAATTCTACACATTAATACACTGTTTCATGACTTCCTATGGCTACTGGATAGCATACTGTAAGGGTTTTTCTGCCAGTAAACATTATCTCCAAGTGAGGTTTTTATTGTGCAAAATAGAGGTAGTACTTATTTATGACCTTGCACGTGCTTGTCTTGTGGTCATCACTCCGCAGGGGTCCCTCTCCCCAAAACAGCATCATTGCTTTTAATAGGTGTTTGGTGTGCCACTGTGTTACCTGTTGTAACATCCGAATTGATCCATTATTGCTTGGTATTTAATTTCTTACTTTTGATTATTGTAAGCATTTGTATGCTTAGGATAAGTTTCTAGAAGGGTACCTTCCTGGCAAGCACAGGGTGGAGGACAAGTCCTAAGTGAGGACCTGCTAAATATTTTGGAAAACTTTTCTTTTTCCCGCCCCTGCTGTCAAATTGATACCGTTTGTAAGGTGCTTTTCACGAATCTGCCTTGCTTTCAGGACGGTGACTGACTAGACCTGAGCCAAAGGCAACGGTTTGTAGGCTGGACTTGGGGGAGACCGAGTCCTACCCGGTGGGTGTACACTGGGCCCGAGGTCCTCTTCTCCAGGAGGACAGGAGGACAGAAAGGCTGACGAGCTGGCGTGTGTGTGACACGCTGACGTAATCTGGGAGTGTCTCTGGCTGTTTTAAAGAACCTGCCGGAAGGAAGGAGTGCGCCAGGAGACACCGCGAGGGCGTTGTAACTTCTCCTGAGCCCTGCAGCTCTCCCAGCCTGTCGTGCAGCTGAGCCCCAGCTCTGGCACGTGTGATTAAAGACCCCGCCTTTCTAAGAAAAAGCTGTAAGCCCCTTTCCGCACCCCGCTCTTGACTTGCGTTCCCCACAGTCCACGGGACTGTTCTTGCTTCTGCAGACATTGTTGGCCTTGCTTGGATCTGGCATTAGTCAGGTTTATTAAGTCACCAGATTCTCTTAGATTACTTTTAAATTTTCTTGCGTCAGGGTCGAACCAGGAACAAAGTGATGTTCTCTTTGTTGGCAGGACCTGGTTTAGCCGTCAGTCCTTATTTCTTACAGTACTTGGTGGCTATATTTAGTCAGTCATTCCTGTCTGGCCCTGCACGTGGTTTTTTTTTTTTTGGTTTGTTTTTCTTTCTTGGCTGTTGTCCTTGCAGGAAAAGGACAGATGTGTTAACATGAGCGAGCCATGGCCACAAAAGGTCTCAGTGTGCAGTGGAAATTCAGGTCAGTTTCGGTCTCCTCAGTGGCCAGGATTAATACAGCATGTTGCTGGCCCACCAGAGAGGCTCAGCCTTCTGAGACGCAATCACATGGACAAGTTTATCTTGACCTTCAGATGGCCCCATGCTGTGTCCATCTCCTCAGGTGCTGGCCTGAGTCTCATGCCTCCTCTCATGTTCTGTTCTTAAAATACTTTCTTAGATCTTCCATTACAAGTGGTGATATGGACGATGCATTCAGCAGTTCATTGTGCGAGCTATTAAAGGGTGAGTATTGGCAACGGTATAAATCATCTGCCCTGGCTGAGCTTACGCTCTCTCTGGTGGAGGGAGATGGCAATAAAGGTATAAATACTTGTACGCCAAGTTGGATTACAATGCATTCCGTGGAGGAAAATAAAGCCTCCACAAGGGAGGGATGTGTGTGCACATATTTCAGACAGGGCACTCAGGGTCGGGCTCACTGGGAGGAGGGCATCGAGCACAGACCTGAGGGGTGTGAGCAGGGAGCAGTGCCCCCCAAGTGCAGGGGCCCCGAGGCCAGTTGGCGTCAGATGCTGAGGTGCAGGAAGGCGGCCTGGCTGCTGTGCAGTGAATACGGGGGAGAGGTGGGACGAAGCCAAGCGTGGGGCTGGAGGTCGGAGGACATGGGGCCTGGGGTCACTGTAAAAATTTATCTTAATTCTGAGGGAGCTGAGTAGCCACTTCTTGTAAGTGACCAGGCCCCAGGCACTCTGGGGGTGGAGAGGATTCAGACTGACCGGGACCCACTCCCCGAGGAAAACTGGCTCCCCGTGCGGTTGATGACTTGGGGCCATGCTGGAGTTCCCATGGGGCACAGCAAAAAAAAAGGCTTTCAGTTTGAAGAACATATTTTAATATATAATATATGAAAAGACATTAATATTATATTAAATACCGTAGTATTTAACACACAGTATACCCCCAGGCAGGTAAAAGTCGTAATGGGCTGTCCCTGTAGATGAGGGCAACACTCCGATAGTGCGGCTGAAGCCGTGCACTTTAAGATGCAGCCAGCGCTGTGGGCAGGACGCCGCACTGGCCCTGACGGACGCTGCAGTGCAACTGCTGCGGTGGCATCATCGAGGCACGAAGCATAGGCCAGCACTTCGCATTCCCCTGCAGACCAGGGGTTCATTGGGGGTACACTGGAAGGTCCTCCTCCAGAGAAGATACCCCTCTATGGTTTTAGCAAAACCTCTACTCGTTCCCCTCCCCACCTGCTCAGCCGACCACCTCTCATCTGCGCATCTGCGTCAGCCTCCTGCCTGAGGGCGACCGCGGCTTGTCTGGGAATCCGTTGTCCTCTGGGTGATGATAAAGCCGGAGGGAAAACCCGTGAATTCCTTTTCAGTTACCCATCTCTACTTGCAGGTAACAGGTACTGCACTGTCACTGATAAATTTAAACTGATTTCCACATATCTAATCAGTGGAAAAGGGGTGATCTGCAAATGGAACACATGCTGAGAGTTACTAGGGGCCACGCACCTCATTTAAAACAAACCAGCCGTGATCACGGCCTGCAAGTTTGGGCAGCTTGAGCTGTCCTTGGATAAGGAGTCCAGGCCTCAGGTCCGAGGAGCTAGAGAAAGCCTCGCCTCCCCAGACATGTGCCTTGCCAGATGTCCTAACCCAGGGAGCCCGTCGTCTTCATCTGCAGTTAACTTGGCTCACAGTTGCTCCTCAGACCCCACCGAGACCCCCATGAAGGACGTAAACAGAAAAATAGTAGCAGGAAAACCAAGATGTGTAAGGATGGCTTAATTTTTCAAAGGAATGCAAACTGAAGCAATAATGATCGATCTTTTTCTTTTGCTTTGAAAATTGACAATTTAAAAACATCACCACTCGGTGCTGACAGGGTCCAACGAGAAGAGAGTGCTTGGACACCACCGGTGGGTGCAGTTGATAGTTTCACGAGAAATGGCTCATTCCTTAAAGAGCTTTCGAGAAATGGCTCTCCTTTAACCTAGGAGCTCCACGGAAAAGAACAGGCAATGTAGGAATAGTCAACAAAAGTTTGTTACATTCATAAAAGGAATTTAGCTGAATCCATTAAAGATCATATTTCTGAAAAACTTCAGATGACCTGCTAAGAGTCTGCGCTGAGTGAAAAGAGTCTGAGATTGTGATTGTCGACTGTGTTCTGTGCCCTGCATTTTTGACTACGTGCAAATTAGAAGGAAAAGACTGGAAGAAATTTTGTAAAATGTGCTCAGCATTTCAAGGAAGAATATAAATTTTCAAGACTTTGCTATCTTGGTAGGTATATTACTTTCTATTTTCCTCATCCTCCCAAAATAAATTCAATGACTGTTAGTTTTAGAGTGAGGAAAAACACATTCCTGAAGGACGTGCCCGTACAAACACTGTAAAGTGCGCCCAGAAAGGATGGACGGACGAGACCAAGTCCCAGCGCTCAGGCCGCGCGTTGCTGCGAAGGCCTGGCCTGAGCTCCCAGGGGCTGCGGCAACCTCCTTGGCCCCACTTCCATTCCTGCGGCTGCGGCCCTGGATCCACAACGCAGTGCCGTGTGACGGGCTCTCATCGACCTCTGAGGCCCGGTGGCCTGGCCCGCACCTGCCCACCCACTCCCCCACCCCTCCACACTGCGGGCCTTTTGGGCACCTGCCCCTGCCTGGGTCCCGTGCGTGCTTCCTCGGCTTCGTCCCTCCAGCACGTCCCTGTGCAAGGTCAGCAAGGGCCTTCTGTTAAAAATAGCACCATTCCCATCCGTCACTCCTGACATTCTCTGCGCTTTTCCTCCGGCCTGTTCTTCCTCGTAGCCCCTTAGCTGCCTGAAATAACGCCTTGATTTGTACCCTCCATGCCCTCGCCACCTCCCTGGCTGGGATGTGAGCTCTGAAAGCAGGACGTTTTCTTGTTCGTTCGCTGCTGACGCAAAATTAACTTTCTGAAAATTGGAACACAATTAATGGTCAAAAGATTAAGGATATATGCATTCTCCCCTGAATTAATGATTTGTGAGAAGAGCACCCTAAATTCATTTCTTCTTTAACTTACATTTTGAAAGCTGAAAGGTTCCGAAATGTCCCGGCGTTATAAATAGTGTGTTAGGCCGAGCTGTGTGATGAGAATCACAAGACGTCTGGCGCACAAGGCAGCCTGCAGCTTGCGCGCCTAAATAGGAGCATTTGGGCAGATTGCGTCCAAGTGTCTGAATGCCGTGGTGAACGTTATTGACATGGACTCTGATGGGCAGCTTATGACAAGATGTGGCAGCTGTCACGTGTGCCTGGTGTTTCCCTGAGGCTGTGTGCCGGACAGGACTCTGAGGACCTGAGGCGGGTCTGGTCCCCCGCTGCGGCCGCGCCTCCCTGACCCCTGGAGCACACTTCCAGGGAGCAGGCCCTGTCTGGGGATCTCGGGCAGTGCAGCCCCAGGAACCCTGCTGATTGGAGACGGCTGGGCCCTCATGGGCTCTCGCCTCAGCTGAGACCCTCCCCAAACCTCAGCACCTTTGTCTGCGAAATGGGGGCAGCAACAGCAGGAGACCCCCAGGCTTGTCATGGAAATGAAGTCACAGCATCTATCAAGTGCTCCCCACAGTCCCTGGACTTGGTGGGCTCAGCCAAGCAGAGGCCACGGGGAAGAGAGGAAGGATGAGGTCAACTCACCGGTCACCAAGAAATTCCAGTTAAAACAGTGTGTAGTAGCGTTTCACCTCTGCACTGGGGGAGGCGTTTTAAAAGTCTGTGTAGACTTTATAAAACGTGAGGAAAAGGCTACTCACGCACTCACTGCTCATAGAGATGTAAGTTTGTAAAATCTCTCAGATTTGTATTATGTATCTAAAGCTTCAAAATGTATATATAAGTTCAGTTGACTCTTGAACCATACAGGGTTGGGGTGCCAACCCTCACACACTCAGAAATGCATGCAACTCCCCCAGAGTTTAACTGCTAACAGCCTACTGCTGACCAGAAGCCTTACTGATAACAGTCAATGAACACATACGTTGTCTGTTGCATGAATTATATACTGTATTTTTAACGTAAAGCTAGAGAAAAGATAATGTTAAGAAAATCATAAGGAAGAGAAAGTATATTTACAGTATTGAAAAAAAATCCACGTATAAGAGCATCATGCAGTTCAAACCCATGTTGTTCAAGGGTCAACTATACTTTCTGAAGTGCCAGACACCCAGTCAAAGGCCATAAGCAGGGAGGTGTTATTCAGCTGCAAGAATCTTTATTACAGCGTAGCTTACATAGGTTATCGTGAAATAAAAAATTAGAAACAATCTGAATAGTCAAAAACAAATAATAATAAATAATAATTTACTCATACAATAGAAGCCTATGCAGCCAGAAATAAAAGATGTAGTGGGATCACATCTATTGGCATTAAAAATACTTGCCCTGGCTTGTCAGTGGATTGAGTGCCGGCCTGTGAACCTAAAGGTTGCTCGTTTGATTCCCAGTCAGGGCACATGTGAGAGGCAGCCAACTGATGTTTCTCTCTCACCTCAGTGTTTCTCTCCCTCTCTCCCTCCCTTCCCCTCTCTCTGAAAATAAATAAATCTTTAAAAATACATTCGTAGTATGTTATTAAATCAGATGATTACATTTTTTTAAATCAGAAAAATATTTGAAGGAATAAACCAAGATGTTAATAGGTCAGAGCCAGTTGAATGGTAGTTTTAATTTTTTCTCTTTGCTTCTGTTTTTCATTTTCCTGTAAGAATCCTACCTGCACAGTTGAGAAAGGCACAGAGGGGCGCGTTCTGGACGAGGCCCGGAGGTGGGACTCCGGCTCTGCAGTCCGGGCGCACCATCAACTGTGTGAACCTCAGTGTCCCCCAGGAGTCCCGGGGATCCAGTAAGCTAAGAGCCAACATTCAAGGACACTTCCTAGTAGTAATAGCTAACATTCGTTGACCACTTGCTATGTGCCAGCTGTGAGATCTTCACACATACTAAAGTTTTTAACCTCTGAAACCGCCCTTTTGGGCAGGTACTGTCGATGTCCATTTACAGATGGACACGCAGTAAAAGACATAATAAATGTAATAATAATTGTCATGATTATTTTAATTCTTTACTTTGGAGCTATATACTTTAATCAGCTTAAAAACGTGACCGACTATAAAACAGAAGTTGTACACCAAGCCACAGTTTTACCATACAGGGCGACTGATACTTCTAAGGAGGCTGTTTGCCAGGGAGGTGCCTCTTGGCTCTCAGTGGGAGGCTGTGCTTGGGGATTGGGGTGCAGCTGAAACACAAGGGCTGACCTAGCGGCTCCGATCTGCCCATGTCCACGAGTGAAGAGGGCCATTGTGTTCGGAGACAGATACAGTTTCCCTGGAGGCCTTCCCTGGGACACCAGCTTTCACGCATTCTGGGTTAGGCAGCTCTCTTCTCCACACTGTTAAAGGAAAGGCCTTTAATATTATACTATGGTTAGTGTCGTAATACTGGGTTGCACACTTGAAAGTTGCTACAAGAGTAGATCTTCAAAGTTCTCGCAACAAAAAAAAAAACTGTGTTGATGGATGTTAATTAGACTTACTGTTGCGACCACTTAGCAGTATAGACAAATGTGGAAGTAGCATGTTGTACACCTGATACTAATATAATGTTCTTTGTCAAGTACACCGCAATAAAGTAAAGGTAGCATAAAAGAAAATAAACCAGTACTCGTCTCCTGTGATTAAATGTGGCAACGGATATAAAGTGCTCAGCACGGATGCTCTGAGAATGCCTGGTGCTTGCCCGTGGCCCCGACTAGCAGAGGGAAGGTGACCTGGCAGGTGGCCGAAGTCACAGGCAGCTTGGCAGAGGCCTGCAGTCTGCGTTTGAAGGGTCCCAAGACCCTGGCCAGTAAAACGTGAACGAGATGTCACTTTGTTTTGTCAAGAATTTAGTTTTCTTCTCAAATTACTGACTTGTAGTTTGGAGGAGCTCATTCCCATGAGAGGAAATGCCAAACAAGCAACTGTCCTTAAATTATCTTTGGGTGAAATTTTATGCTATTGTGGTAAGGACACTTGACGTAGAGCTACTTTCTTAAACTTTGGGGTGCACAATATATTATTGCTGACTACTTAAATGATCTTAATCTGTTTGCAAACAACCCAGTAAGAAGAGTGTTTTTAACTCCATTTTTAAGTCTGGAGAACAGCTGTCCCCACAGCCCGCGCGGGCCAGGGGGAAGGCGTGGGCTTGGGTTTCCCGTCCGCGAGGCTCCTGCCCTTTCCCCGCGACGGGCGGAGGAGCGTGGAGCGCGCAGCGCGCACCAGGCGCTTCCATCGATCGCGGTTGTAACCCGTGGGCCCGCAGCGGCGTGTCTTACCGCGGGTTCCTGTCGAGGTCCGCGTTGAAATGCTAATCTCTCTGTTGGTGGATTTTTAGTTTGTGCACCGGCACTAAGTTTACTCATTACCGTTACTCTGGTGCCGAGCCCTTGCTGCCGGGTCCCCTCGGGGAGCAGCCTTCCGGTGCCTGCCGCCCGGGCTGACCCGGCCTGGCCCACGGGGGCCGGTTCCGCCCACAATGGCAGCCCAGCGTCCCGTTCAGACGGGGCGGTGTCGGGGGAGAGCAGCGCAGCGACCAGGAGCGACCGGCGAGCTCCCGTCAGCCCGGAGGAGACCGGGAGGTTGGCGGGGACGGGGTGGGGTGGGGGGGGGGCCGAGCGGGGCGCGTCAAAGGTGGTGATGAGTCGTGGGGCCAAAGGGCCCTCGTATGTCTTCAGAAGGCAGGGAGCCTATGTACACTTTCGAAAAAATCCCACATAAAATGATTAAAGTTTTTGGTGCTTATAACACTCAGCTACCCTTAGAAGTCTTCGCCCTTCCCCCCACCCCATCCAGCGGACGGCCTGCGGGAAGGGGCGCGCCCAGCGGGGGAGAGTTGGGCTCCGCCCCAGGGCTGCGGCACCTTCTCAGGGCGGAGGCCGACGTGCGCCCTGGGCAGGCGCCTGCGTCCTGCTGGGCCTGGGCCCAGGCTGGTCAGAAGTCCCTGCGCTGGGACGGCGGCAAAGCAGGAGGACGCGGGGCGGGGCCGCGCGGGCCGGGGTCGTGCGCGCAGGGCGCCTGGCCCTCCCTGCGCCGCTTCTGCGCGGTTAGAAATAAGGAGGCACAGATGTGAAGAAACTGTTTCAAGGACACACACTGAAACTTTGCTTACATGTCAGACTGAAAAAAGAGACACCTTAAAAGCTAACGGACGCAGAGAGCGCTGTTAGCAGAAACAGGAAATTTCGTTCACTTTGGGGATCGAGGTACCGCTTTCCCTGTGGCCGGAGCGTCGCTCTGCATCCCTCCTGCGCTCGCGGATCTGGTTTCAGAAAGCCCCGTTTTCCTGCACCCGCAGACCCGCGGGGCGTGCGGTTCGCGTTTCCCGAGCTGCCCCTCTGCGGGCCCTTCCATTCCGAGAGGGAAGCACGAGGCTCCACGGCGGAGCTATTTTAGTTTCCCCTCAGCGCCCTGGCTTCGTTCTCTCTCCTGAAACACTTTCTGTAACCGTTTCAGCGGTTGTGAGGTTGACCGTGTCCTGAGTCTGTGGTCTTCCTCGCTGTGCCGAGTGCGCAGGGTCCCCCCATGCTCTCCGAGGCTCCCTGTCCCCACGGGAGGCTGTGCAAAGCCCGAGTGAGTCCTGAAGGGACCGGACCGGGTTGACCCGTTCACACAGCTGGCCCTCCGTGCACTGGGCTCGCTGCCCTGCAGGACCTGGAAAGTGTCCTGGTGCTGAAGGCACTTCCCTTCAGCCTGCAGTGACGGTCCCTTCAGGCTGCGCAAATCCTAAAGTGCGTACAGACACGGTGGCATTTTCTAACCTTACACATTTCCTACTGCAAAGAATGTCCCAGGCCTCACCCAGAACTGTATTCCTAATGCTGCATTTACACTCCTGAAACAAGGCTGGGCCAGGGTTAACTTCATAACCTTGACCTTTAGAGTTGGTTGTATGTGACCTCTTCCAACAGACTGTGGTGTCTAATAACACTGCACGGTTCGTGGATTCACGAGGCCAACGCATGCCCCACAGCGAAGAGGCATGACCTCCGAGGCAGGCCGCCACTCAGACGAGCCCCCAAGAATTTCTCGGGGCAAAAATGTCCACCTCAAAAGGTGGGATGCCGTATGATTCCTTTTATAGAGCTTTATTTATTTATTTGTTTTTTTTAGCTATTCACGAAGCAGTTTACTGATCTGCCCCACTGGCAGGGCATGTGGACCCTTCTGCCCAGGGCACGAGTCCGTCCCGTTTTAGAGGCACAGGGCAGATCAGTGGGTGCCAGGCATTGTGGGTGTTTGCGAAGGGGCACAGGGAGGGTCCTTGTGGTTTTGCAGCTGTTCCCTGTCCGGCCAGTGGACTCCACACAGGTGAGAACATGGTAGAGAATGACACATGCATTCGCACGCCCTCTCACACGCACACCCCAGTGAGCACAGCCGCCATGGGGGGAGCTGAAAAGGTAGGTAGCCGCATCAGCGCCCGCGTCCTACAGCTTGTGAGCGTCAGTGGCGGGGCCCTGCGCCAGGTGCACAAGGCCTTGCCGTCTCACTTCCTGCAGCCACATCTGCACCTCCAGTTATCCCGATAAAACTTCAGTGTAATGCAAAGTAATGTTGAGAAGCCATGGATTCATTGTATCCATATAGGCTCCTCATAGTTTAATTATTACGTATTTGTTACATGAGCTGTTTGTAGGTATTGAGTATTATCCAGAAACTTAATAAACACAGTAGGTTTGTGTGTACTGACGTGGAAACATGCCGTGTGGTGCCGTGAGAGCCACCCTGAAAGCAGCGTGTATGACACGGCCCCAGGTGTGCTCATCACATCTCTGCAGGTGTGTGGGCCGAGCCGAAACAAGGGCAAGTGAGGAACAGGCCACTGCAGGTACGGGGTGTGGACCGCACCATGGGGAGGGGATGCTGGTCTTCCACTTCCACAAACTTTGTATGTTGTTTGCCATGAGCACGCGTTGCCTTTGTAATGAACATTTTACCAAAAATATGACAGCTTTAGAACTATTTAGAAAATTGATAGAATTTTGTGAAATACTGACATTCAGTTGTAAATATGAGAGTCAAAACATCTGCAATAACTTCAAGTGATAAGGTATCAGTAAGTTGTCAGCTAAAGACCAATGTGTCCTTAAAACTTGCCTCTCTACGCTCCGTATAATTTTGAAGAATAAATAATAACAGGAAAATGAAAAAAATAATGTTTTAAACTTCCCATGTAAAAAAAGAATGCCCATTTAAGGTGATTTTTTTTAATGCCTAGTGACTTCAAATCCTCAACAGTCATTATTTATCTAGTGACAACCATTTGTGGAGCCTGTGCTGGGTTGTGGGGACAGAAGCAAGCCTAGGACATGGCCCCTGACTTCATGCCTTTAGTGACATGGGTGGCAGGAGACGGGCACGCACACAAACCCCGGTCACTTCCAGCAAGGCACCCGCAGGACGATGCGGTGACTGCAGGCGGCGGGTGCTAATGCACGGCCGCGGCGAGTAATCGCAGACGTCCGCGGAAACCCCACGGCCCTCTTGCCTGAATCGGGAGTGAATGTGGGAAATCGGGTTCATGTGGAGAGAAGACCTACGTGTGACATGAATGGGATCGAGAGCTGCGTGAGCTGGAATATCCACCTTACAGGAGGCTGGTGTGTTTTGTGTGGCTGCATCTCCTGTGGATTAGTTTTAAGACTGCTTTGAACCTCAGGTGCATCGGTTTAATGTGTCGGTTTGGGAACGGGCCTAGTTCTCTTTAGAGATTTACCACCCTCTCTGTCTTGCCTGGAAACCATGGAGAGCCTCTTTAGCCTAGTTAGGGTTTAGCGTTGGAGGCAGGCCTAGGAGTCCAAATCCCACCTAAAACGCCGGCTGCGTTGTATGATGCTCTCCGATGGATGAGTCTTCAGCTTCTTTTCTGGTTACGTATGAAGCATAGGGAGGGGGAAAATACCTGAACGTTAGTCACCAGCATGGGCAGGTGGCATGCTGCAGGTGACGGTTCTGGGCGTTTGAATGCTGTGGCCACCTCCCGCGCGCGTGCCTGGTGCTGTCACAGAGACTTGATCCTCCGGAATGTGCCCTTGACAGACACCAGAAGGGGTTGGGTAAGGGCACATCAGACCTTTAATTTCCTGGGAAGTTGACTCAGCGTTTATGTGGTGCAGCCTGGTTACAAATGGAAACGTTCATTTCATGCTTGATTCATGGTCTTCGGTCCCTTTGACCAAACAGAAAAGTAGGTAGAAGGCAAAGAAAAGATGTTTCGTAGTCAAAATCAGACGACACCTGTGAGTTTTCGTGAAACCCGGGAATAGTATAATCCAGGGACAGGGTGTGGCAGGAACATTGAGCAGAGGGCAGGACACAGGCTGGACAGGCCGGTGGTGGGAAGGGTTGGGAAGGGCACTAAAGGAAAAAAACAGCTAGCTAATAACCTGGAGCCATTTTATTGTGAACGCCATTATACCTCAAATGCTTGCCTAAAATATTATTTGAATGGCCAAATAGCATTCTGTTATATATCCTGGTTGTTGCTACTGTTTACTTGTTTATGTTTTTACTGTCATAAAAACTGCTGCAGTGAGCCCTGGCTGGTCCGGCTCAGTGGACTGAGCGCCAGCCTGTGAACCAAAGGGTCACTGGTTCGATTTCCAGTCAGGGCACATGTGCGGGTTGCGGGCCAGGTCCCCAGCCCCGGGCAGGTGAGAGGCAATCACACATTTTCCTGTCTTTCTCCCTCCCTTTCCACTCTGTCTAAAAATAAATAAATAAAATCTTAAAAAAAAAAAAAAGTGCTGCAGTGAAAAATCTTTGCTCATGTTAGTGATTATTTTCCAAGTCAAAAATTATACACATTTTAAAGGATTTTTTTTTTTGTCCAGGTGACAAAATACCCTTCAGAGGGTTTGTGGACATGTACGTCTTTCTCAGCAGTGCTGGAGCGTTGCTTCTTGCTGGAGCTCTGGGGGATTTTTCATTTCTTAAAACCCTTTCTCTGCCAATTTACAAGTGAAAATAGCATTTTGTCATTTGAATTTGCACTTCTTTTATTTCTAATGAGGCTAAACATTTTTTCCTCTGCTCCTTAGAAAGCATTATTCTTTTGTGAGTTTTCCTAAAACCATTACTTAGTTTTCATAATGTGCTTGTCTTATCTATATATGAAGAGTATTAACTCCCTCTGTCCATAAAAATTGTATAAATACTTTCTGTTTGGCTTTCATTTAGCTTTTAATTTTTTTCTCTTCATACACACAAATATAAACACACATATGTATACATTTTTATATCCACATTATGAAGGAGCGAGTTTTAGTACAAAGAAGTTGTATAATTTTATGTAGAACAATCTATCGGCCTTTTCCTTTTTTTATCCTTTTCTAGCTGTCCATCTTAAGAACACCTTCCTCAATATTAAGCAGGGCTTTTCCTTAGAGGGAAAGAGTGCAGGTGTGACCCCGAGGGCCATGGGGAGCCACCCGCACACGGACCCGAGGGGAGCCAGCTCTCAGGCTGAATTCCACAGCGAGTTCCGGGACAGACGCAGCTCTGCGGGGCCATTAAGGAACGACACTACACTAAGAGCATCTGAAAGCCAGGGGCAGGGAGGCAGGGCGTGGCCGTGGGAGGGACCGGCTGATGGGCCCAGAGGAGCTCCAGGGTCCCAGGCTGAGTGACTCACACTCAGCAGTGAAGAGCAGGAATGACTGCGGCAGCAAAGCGACGGGGAAGTGCTGTGTGGCGAGCGTCTCACATTCTGGTCACTGAATGGGGCCCTCGCTCAGCCGACGGCAACCACCTAACTCCTCTCCACTGTGTGACAAGTGACACCAGGATTTATGAAAGTGAAAACAGTATATAGTCGTACTTCGGGATCACATCCTATGTCTACCTGTCCATGTCCATCAGTCTCAAAACCTACCTGTGTTTACCTGTTACTTGCCTGTCTGTCCACTTAATGTTATTTCTCACGTTGACTTTTTGTGAATGTGAATTAATTCCCTGAAGGCACTAGACACTGAAGCCCACAGTTTGGTTTCTGCACAGGCAGAGCGCAGCAGGGACCCCCAGCAGCACCTCACTTAGCCAGCCCCACTAACTTTCCCTTGGTTTTTTGAAATAAAGGGTTTCTTTTTAACCACATTTATCTTCAGACTCCTATTTTTAGGTAGATAACTTACATAAATAAATTGTTGTAACTACATTATTGAGTGTTTACAAAGCTTACATACGTGACCCATTTATAGTCACAAAGACCCTGTAAAGTAACTACGAGTATTGTTTTCACAGATAAGACACTAAAGTATAGAAAAGTTGTTGACTAGGTTTCACCCTCCGAACCACCATGCTACAACGCCACGTAAAAATCGTCGCGTTAGACACCCTGTTTCCAAATAAGGTTCCGTGCTGAGGCACCGAGGGATCGGGCTCAACCTATGAATTTCGGGGACACGATTCTCCCCACAACACAGGGCATTCAGGGAGGCCTGAGGGTGTGAGGGAGTGGCCACGTGGGCGCGTGGCGGCGGGGCGGTGGCCCAGGTGCGAGGGGCCTGAGAGGTGGGGGCTGCACACGGGGTCCGACGGCGGCGGGCAGGGTGCTAGGTGGGTAAAGCAGACCCCCTGTTCTGTGGAAAGGCCCCCCCGCGCCCGCTCTTCCTCCGCTGCGGGAGGGTCGGGAGTGGAGGAAGGCAGAGGGGCTGAGACTCTTCGGCGGCGGGTGGGAGAGGGCCAACAAGGGAACAGCGAAGCCGCTGGACCCTGTGCAGAGCCACCGCCGACGGGACGTGCTCTTAGGTGAAAGGTGGGTGACGAGGACAAGCGGGGACCGAGTACATCCCTGAGGCTTTTGTGCAGAGCTTCTGGAAGACCGGTGATGCTGTGCCCCGGCAGTTAACCTGGTGGGGGAGGGAGCAGGGTCAGAGCCCTGCCGTTTGCAACTGGGAAGGTGGAGGGCTCTAGACACCCCGGTACAGGCCGAGGCGGTTGGCAACAGAAGATTGGGAGAGGAGGCGTGCATTTGGGAACACACACCAAATGCAGACTCAGTGAACGCCATGGGTCGTGTGCGGTCAGCAGGGGCTGAGGACAGACAGCAGGAAGGGACTGAACTCTGACATTTCAAAGTGTAGACGAGGATGCACAGGGGAGGAGACCGGGGAGCAGTGACAGCGACAGCGACGTGAGGTGAGCAGACGAGGGAGAGGGGATGGTGCCCAGAAGCTATGGAAGACATTCACGAGAGAGAAGGAAGGTGTGATTTAGAATGAAGGAAAGAGAAGCGGGGGGAGGAAGGGGGGAGGATGGTGGAACCTCCCTCACGTGGCTTTGACCTCTCGAGGCCTGAGAGCTGACCAATAGGTTTTGTGACAGGGGTCTGGCACCTAATGTCTCGGGAAGCGGAGCAGGTGCAGGGGAACCTGAGGGCCTGGGCTCAAGGGGGCTGTGAGGAGATGGTCTGAGGAGCTTGCCAGGGGGCTAGAGGCCTGGAGCAGTAGCCGGGGACGGGATGCTGTCCCTGGGAAGGGAAAGCCCGTTTTCAAGGTGGGAGTCCTTTGGACTCAGGTCCATAGGAAAGGAAGCAGCCCATACCCGGAGGGTCGCCATCTCACCCGGACAAAGCAAAAGTAATTCCCGCCTCAGGGGAACTGTGGGCAGATGCTTCCAGGTGATCTGCACCCAGCAGCGGCAACCACTCTGCCTGCATCCCAGGGACTCAGCCACACCCACTGGCTCTCTGTAGGCGGGTCCAGCACAGGTCAAGGTCCCCAGGCCTTGGCTCTGTCCTTAGTGTTCCACGGGGGATAAAGGACATCGGTCAAGTAAGGACAAGCATTCCCTGCCTTGTCACAGTGCCGAAGGTGGGAGGGAGGGACTCCTGGAGCAACACAGACATGGCTCACCAGTCGTTCAAACCACGCTCCCTCCGTGCACCCATTCTTCCTTATCAATGGGGCGTTGTGCACAAGCCAAGTGTGCATGCTGTGGGGTGTGCACAGGAGTGGATGTAGATGGAGAACTGAGTGTAAACGGAGGAGTAAGTGTGCATGGGAGTGAGTGTGGATGGAGAAGTAAGTGTGCCCAGGAGGGTGGATGGAGATGTGAGTGTGTATGGAAGTGAGTGTGGATGGAGGAGTGGGCATAAACGGAGGCATAAGTGTGCATAGGAGTGTGGATTGAAAAGTGAGTGTGCACTGCGAGTGAGTGTGGCTGCAATAGTGTAAACAGGGGAGTGAGTGTGAATGGAGGGGTGAGTGCGCATGGGAGTGTGCACAGAAGATTCAGTGTGGATGGACGAGTGTGCACAGAGGAGACAGTGCGCACAGGAGCCAGTATGGGTAGAGAAGTGAATGTGCACGGGAGTGAATATGGATGTAGGAGTAAGTGTGCACGGGAGTGTGGATGCAGGAGTGAGTGTAATAAACAGAAGAGTGCGTGTGGATGGGCGAGTGTGCACGGAGGAGTGTGCGCAGGAGACAGTGTGCACGGGAGCGAGTGCGGTGCGGGCACGCAGAGCCTCCCTTCCCCCCCCCCTCCCCGGCGCGGGCGCGAGTCTGGAGCGGTCGGTGCGCTCGGCGTCCCCGGAGGGGCAGCAGCGAGAAGCAGCCTCCGTCCGGGTCATTCTCGCGTCCTGACCGCGGCGCCGGGAGGATCCCGGCCGAGGCTCTGGCCCGAAAGGAGGCTGTGGGCGCGCGGGAGGCTCAACCGGGACCCCAGGCAACCTCGCCCCGCGCTCTGCGGTGCCGGAAGAGGAGCCCCCGTGGCTGAAGGAGCCCCGGGCGGGGCTGCGGGAGGAGGATGGCGTCGCCCCCCGCGCCGGCCTCCGGAGGCGCGGCCCGCACACCGCCGAGCCCCCCGCGGATGCGTCAGGTGGGTGCGCAGTGTGGCCTGTGTCCTCGCCCAGGACGCCCGCCTGGCGACCAGGACCCGGACCCAGACCCGGACCCGGAGGGCGGGCGGCTTGGCTCTGAGCACCGCTTCTCTGTCTTGATCACACTCACATACAGGTTCACAGACACACAATCTGCACACGCGCTCGCCGACACAGACACTGGTGCACACGCTCATACACTTACAGACACACACCCACGCGCACAGGAGCACACGGCCTGGGTGCACGAGGTGCACACCCAGCTGTCACATGACCAGGGGGACCTGCGCTGTTACCAGGCGCCCAGGGTGCCCTCCGGGGACACGCGTCCCAGACCCGAGCCCTCTGAGGGCCTGGGGCGGGGCGCTGGGGGCTCGCCCCACGCGCAGGAGACAGCAATCTTGTCCCGAGGTTACGTGCGAGCGCAGGTTTCAGACAGAGCTGCACCGACCGGGGAACACGTGTCCCTCCCGGCGTCTGCGGGGACAGTGGCCCCCAACCTGCAGGGGTGCACGTCTTGAGCTGTTTGAATCAGCCCCGCTCTGTTTGTACGGTGAAAGGAAACAGCGGAGTCCTCCTCCGGTTGACCTGTGATGTGGTATCTAGCAGAGTTCGCTTTTCCGGGCTGCCGTCGCCAGGAACGACAGCATCAGCAATTAGGGGCTCCAACTGGTGCAGGCGTCAGCTGGCCCAGACAGGCAGGGCAGGGGTGTGACCACTTCCCCCGCGTGCAAGGGGCAGCCTCCCCCGCAGGGAGCGGGGTTCCTGTTCAGAAACAGGTGCAGTGCGCCCCTGGAGCCTGTCCCGGCAGGAAGATGACAGCGCCCCGCAGAGCGGCCTTGCTTTAGGGCCCGGTGGCGGGCACATGGGAGGAGCCCCGGGGGCTTCAGAATCCGCGAACGCAGGGCAGGAAAGTTTGGTTGACACTTAACAAGGTCTTAGCCACATTTGGATTTTAGTACGAATGGGAGGTGGTCTATTTGGGGGGGTGGGGAGGGGGACAACCTTTGCTTATGCGCATTTTTTATGCAGACTGAAAATTAACATTTACTTCTTTTTCTGTGAGAGTCTGTGTCCCAAAGAAATGGGTTAGGGTTTTAAATCCTTTGAGGATCCGGGACTGGCTTCATGACAATGCAGTTTTAGTGGCACCAGGAGTTTTCTTTTTTTTTTTTCCTGAAGCAGTATGGTAGCAGGCATCATTAAATCTCTATTTGTGATAGTTATGCCTCTAAGAATGAAGGTGAAATTTTCGCTATTTTCAATATAAGAGAAATCATCCTATGCAAAAAATCATTTTTATATCTGTGCTTGTGTGTATACTTATGTAAGCAATGAAGAAGTAAAATACATTGATTTAAGTAGAATATATGCATTCAGAAATATCTGTGAAATCTCACTCTATATTTAGAAGACTTCTGTTGAGCTAGGAAGTATGTATGGAAAACAGTTATTAGAAAATATTTGCATGAAGGATCATTGTTGTTTTGCAGAGTGGATACTGTTTATAGGCCCTGGGGACCCGGAGCTGTGGTGTCCAGTGGCCCGGCGTCCTCAGACTTCATTCACACAACCTTCTGGAGGTGCTGCTAGGGGCTGGGGCACTGATCAGCACGGGGCGTAGAGACAGGTTGCTGGAATTACGGGTCGCTCTGGTCTGCCTGATTAGTCCAAGCACGTGGCCCCGAAGCACTGACAACCTCTGGGGTAGAATCACCATTTGCCTGTGAGTGACTCTGACCAAAGTAGAAGTAAAAAAAAGAAGAAGAAGAAAAGAGTGTTTTCCTGTGAACTGGTGAAATACAGGGTCCGGCACAAATACCTCCCCATTTTTATTAAAAAATCATTCATTATAAGATCATAAGCATGTAATTCGGTAGCATAATAATATCCCACTCAAGCACACCACATGGCATTTTCGGTGACGTGTTCAAATTAAAACTTTACATTGTTACATCCGTATTATTGCCCTATTGACCACACAAGTGGGCGTTGCTTCTGCCGGACCCTGTGTTTGGACCCCAGTCAGTGTCAGTATTTTCAATGTGTCACTGTTTCCCCAAAATACTTCTCCTTGTTCTTTAATAATACTTTTTCAAATCAATTCTGGATTGAATCAGAATGAATTAAAATCTCAAGTGTTTTCCTCTTTGTAAACCATGGTTGAGAGAAAAAGTATAATTGAAAAAGCACAGAGGGCCAAGGGAGTGAAAGGTTTTTATTTATTCATTTATTTTAGTGAGGCAGGGGGAGAGAGAGAGAGGGAGAGAAACACTGATGACTGGTGGGGGGGAGGGGGGCGCCCAGGCCTGTGCCCTGACGGGGAACCTCACTGATGACCTTTGCTTTGGGGAAGACACCCAACCCACTGAACCAAAACGGTCAGGGCAGGAGTGAAAGATTTTAATTAAAGTCATTGCACGGATTTTAACACCAGATACATTTACTGGTCATGATTTTAATTACATATGGAAATTTAGAATTAAAAATATTGAGAAAGGCTTTGGGTAACTGTAAATATAATTAATGGGTAAATTAGTATATTTGCTGATTTCCATGAAAATATGCTATGTGAAGATTTATTCAACATTTATTCAGCATAAAGTAATGTTTCATGCTGTAAAGAAACGAAGAGGACAAAAACCTTACCCGCTAGCAGGTTTAGGTATTGTTAATGAAGACAAGGATTAAAGTATTTGAAGTTCGAATTGCTTATAAAGTTCCTTCCACATTATTTTTAAGAATATTTATTTCTCTTTTGTTTTGATTATTCCTATAAGCATAAAAATAATACCTAAGTTTAAATAGACTTAAAAAGTCACTGCATGACTGAATTTATGTTTGCATCTATTTCATATATTTCTGATATATATGATATATTTTAATTACCTAACATTTTGTTAGAATATATATCACAGTCCTAACCTATGTGGCTCAGTGCATTGGGTGTGTCATCCTGCAAAGTGTAAAGGTGGTTGGTCTGCATTTCCTGGTCAGGGCACAGGCCTGGGTTGCAGATTCATCCCTGGCCGGGACATGTACAGGAGGCAACCAAATGATGTTTCTCTTCCTCTCTTTCTCCCTCCCTTCCCCTCACTCTAGAATCCATTAAAAAAAAAAATCTTAAAAAAAAAAAAAGAATATATATCACAAATCATATGTATTATTTTTACGACTAGATCTTTTGGACAAAGATTTTTTTTAAAGCTTTTGGAAAATGCTAATATGATGATATAGCTTAAAATAGCTAAAGTAGACCAGGGCTTTTACATGGGGTGGTTAATATCCAGGCTTCCTAGATATTAAAAGTGAGCAGGTCAAGGAAAAATGAACTTCAACTTCATTCTGTCATGTTAAGGGAGAGAAAAATATATCAATATAATCTGTCTTCTCAGGCTCCTAATATACTAGATATTTAATTTTTTCCCCTCTTCTTAAGAAAAGGGTTATTTCTTCGTTTTATAAAACAGATGATGGAGGTACAGAAGTTTTGCCTACATTTTTAAACATCTAAGTCAAACTAGTTACCGAACCGGAAAGACAAATTTTCAGGGTTCCTGCCTCTGTTTATTCATTTTCTGAATTTATAAAAGAAGACATTAAGAAATGGTAGTTTTGTAACTAATTATTTAAGACTTTGTCTACATATATTATGTATTTTAAGAGACCCATACAGTTCCTATGGCTATTGCCAGAAAATTTAAATCAATCAACTCAATATTTATTGAGATCTTGAAGCTAAGACACTTTGCTAACATCTTTCTGAGCCTCCCTGCCTTTCTGGCGAGCCCTGAGGGAGCCTCCAGGGCATTGGCTGTTTGGAGAATTGGAGAGCTACATGACATTCTCTATAATTGGTGCCGGGAAAGTTTACTGTCTTTTCCTTGTTTCACGATCAATCCTTCCTCAAGACCTGTGGGTACTGGTGTTGTTTCATTTATGGTAGAAACCAGTGTTCCTTCTGTGTTTACTGTAGACGCATAGAGACCTCCCTTGTGGTAACGGTGACGTATTCACAATGAGCCAGGCCTGCTCTGCGCTAGACAATTTCCACAGCGATCCTAGGACGGAGATGCTGTCATCCCGTTTTCCTGGTGAGAAGCTAAGTTACATACTCAGGGTCATAGCCCATCAGTCACAACGCGGAGGTTTAGGTCTCCATCTTCATGATACCTTGTTTCATAGTCAGGACCATCAATTGTCTCCCTCTTCTGATCTGAGACATTGTGACTATGGAGGGAGCCCCCGCCCCCGCCACCCCAGCACTCTTGCTGCCTGGGGCTTTGTGGCCGTGCTTATGCAATTCTTCTTTGGGTTACCTTGAAGTTAACTACAGGATTTACAGCAGATTGAAGTAATTTTCATTACTTTAATTCATCAGATAAGAATAATTTCAATTCCATTTTTTTAATAAATATTTTTTTATTTTTTAAAATTAAACGTATTGGCGTGCCATTGGTATATTGAGCACATTATTTTATCATTGGCTCACGAGGTAACACAGATGTGCCAGGACTAGTTAAATACGCATTTCACGGGAACTGTTTTCCCACTGAAATCTTCGTAAATCACTATATGCAAACATTGTGATTTTTCTTTGCCTGACTCTCAAAGACTCAGTAATTCTGGACTTGGGTTCTGCCCTTGGCGGTTGGAGGCCGTTACAGAGCTCAGGAGGCCGCCTGCTGTGGGGCTCGCTGGCCACACCTGTCCTGCCAAGTGAGGGTGCATGGAGCCAGTGTGTTGTCCTTGAAACTGTGCTCTGAGCAGTCAGTGCCCAGAGTTTCCTGCCCCGGTGGCCTGCAGTCCACTCCATGGGCTGGGACAGCCCTTTGCTGCCCGGCTGTTCTCCAGAGGCAAGACTGGGGTCAGGGGCTCCCTGCCACGGATGCGGGTTCGTGGGGGGTGTAGACCGATCTCGACTGTGAAGGTTGCGTGTCCTCCTGTCTTTTGCAAAGTCTGCATCAGTCACTTGCCAGCCGTGTGACCGTAGGCCAGCTACTTACTGTTTTGTGCCTTGTTGCTTCGCTTCTGAAATGGGGATTGCGGCAGGAGCCTTCGCACTGAGTTAGTTTAAGGATTAAATAATGCAACAGGGGGTTGGGGTGCTGACCCCCACTCAGTTGAAAATCTACATATAACTTTTGACTCCCCAAAACTTAACTACGATCGTCCCTCGGTATTCCAGGGGATCCGTTCCAGGACCTCCCTTTCTGTCCGCCATGGAACCAGAGTCCAAAGATGCTCAAGTTCCCTGTATAAAATGGCCCGACACAACATGTATGGTCAGCCCCTTGCATTCACAGACTCCCTACTGCAGACGGAAAACAGTGCAGGTACTTACCGGAAATCATCCCATGTAAATGAGCAGACCCATGCAGTTCAGACCCGGGGTGTTCAAGGGTTGGCTGTGTGATGTGCACAAGGCATTTGGCTCATGCCTGGCACTTGGTAAACGCTAAGTAACTTCAGCTCTTGTTATAGGATGTATGTCAATGAGCACCAGCCTCTCCCCTCCCCGCATGCGAGGACACAGACAAAGTCAGGCCCGTACAGCTGCCCTGGGTGTATGTGAGTAATTCTGAGTAAATAAATGATCTGATCTTGCTCAGCCTTACTTTTGTGACTGTTTATCACACAGGCCCATTATTAAACTCTAATGATAACGCTTGTGTAAGTACTTACGAAAAAATAAATATTATAGATGTATACTTTATTGTGAAACACTACGTAATTTAGATTTGAATTCTGTCCTAACCATCTTGGTTAACTAAATGAACATTACTCTCACAGTTTATAAATGTAATTTTGCTGTACTTTTTAAAATTGAAGAAGTCATTTGAAAATGTGGTCGTCACTTCTTATATTTATCGGTGGGTGTATGTGCAAAGTAAACCTTCTCGAAATCCCAGCTCTTCAGTCCCTCTCTCTCAGAAGCAGCCACTTCTCACGTATTCCGTTGAGAAATAGAAATGTTCTGTGTTTATAGAAAAACTTGTCTACGTACACACCCCTCCGCCACTTGTGGACATAGTGGGGGCCTGCTACACTCCTTGCTTTATATTCTGCCTCTTTCATAACATTTTTCTCTCACTTCATTTCGATTCATACAGTTCATTTTTTGATCAGGTACATCATTTTATGGAATGAATGCATCATAACTCATTTCCCTCTTTGTGAATGGACTTCAGGTGCTTCGGCATTTCGCTACGGTGCATTCTTTTGCATCCGTAGTTAAGACGACGTGGGTGACAGGGGTCCTAGAACCCATATATTGGTAGATAACGTCCCAGAAGGACAATTGTGGGGTCAAAGGCTACTTTTGGCCCCTCTCCCCGCTGAGCACTAGACTCGACAATGTAGAAAACCCTGAGTAACCAACTGAATTATCTCAGTTCCGGTCTCAGGCACTCTGATGGACAGCTGTAGGTTTCTCAGCGCCAGGGTGTTATTAATAAGCACCGTTTCTGCCCACTTTTCAGCCTCCCTCCTTCGTTATATTTTTGTAACAGCTTGGAACACAGACCACCCACATTTTCGAGTTGAGATTAGTTAAGGGGGTGCACGGAGAGGGCATTAGGCCCAGCCCTGCGCAGGCAGACCAGGCCGGGCACGGAGCGCACTGTCGCCGGAGAGCGCAGGGAAAGTCCAGGAACAGAAGGGCACCGTGGTTGGAGGAAATCATATTGGGGTTAGTGAAGCAGTTGAAGTTTGAGGCAGACATGGCAGAATGGATTTAATCCTGAGAGCCAGAGCCTGGATAAGAAGGCCTTCGGATCCAGAACGCCCAGCGTGAAGGGACCCAGAGGCGGGAACATTCCAGTCAGGGGGCAGAAGGGTTCGTGATCGATCCTAAGTGGCCAGGAGTGATCAGTGGGAGATAACTGGCGCAACCATCAGGGAGCGTCTCCGGAACCCTGGGCTTGGCCTTCTTCCTGTGCCAGAGAATTCCCCTGCGGGGCCACCTCCCTGCCCTCCCCGGGGAAACCTGCCCTCGCATAAAACGATCACCGTCACCTAATCGCGGATGAGCCATATTTTCACAATCTTAACTGAGATCTGAATAAAAGCAACATTGGGAAACATTACTATGTTTATCAATTTTGTAATGAAGTCTAAGAAAAATGGTGTATTTACTCTGCAAAGATAACTTGGTTCCATGCGGCCTGAGGGTCTCCGTGTCTTCCCACCAGATTGTTGCCCCCCAAAGTCCCCTCCACATAGAAATCCTGGGGCTGTGGCTGCAGGCGGGCATTTTAGTTGAAGGAATAATGTATTACAGAGGCCGAGCCACAGAAGATTTAAGATCACAGCTCTCACTGAAGCCCTTTTCTGCAAATGCAACATCGAACACGGATAGATACCGTTCATCTGGCTCGGCTCATGTAAGCACCAAAATCTTGACTAATACGCAGGTATTAGACCACTTATCTTTTTATAACAATGCTTGGGAGATGTTCTTGAATTCGGGATTTTATGGAGATGATAAAAGCATTCACAGGGAGTAACAGAACTCAATATAGGTTGACATTTAAAGATACAAAAGCTGAAACATATCTCTGCATCAATAATGCCATCCCACAGGGTCTGGGTGTGAAATTCTGTTTCCTTGCCTCCAGACACAGCCCAGTCACATTCTGCAGCCACTTCTGCGTCTTTCCAGTGATGTCTTTCCTCCCTGTTCGGATGCCTTCCTTGTTCTGGGACATTGTCGCTATTTGCATGTTAACGTTCCTTCATGCTAATGTGATTTAATTTAAAAATTATTAATGAAAATTAATCTAATTTTTATAATCAAGTTAAATGTCATTTACTGATTTCCGGGGTTTCCATCACATCCCCACTGGCCTGATCCCGTCTCTGCAGTCTCTGTCCTGGGCGTGTGTATTCAGCCCGGCTTACCCCTGCTGAGCGGTAGGGATGGGAGGGATGTTTGGGGTTCAGCTTCCTGAGTCATCCTTGATACGATTCAGGCTGGGAACAGGCCCTTTGGGCAGAATACGGACTGCCAGGGCATCCTGTGTCACCAGGATGGGAAGCCACCTCTGGGGATGCCCAGGTCAGGGGTTGGGAGCCCGGGAGGAAGCCAGAGAGGCTGTCCTGCTGACTGAGGCCGGTGTCTGGCGGCCAGGCGTGGTGAGAGGGGCAGCAAAACCTGAGATCGCTGTAGGGCATCGGGAGGGCTGTGTGTGGGGATGTTTTCCCTCTTAATGAAAGTAAATATTCTTTGTTTTACCGGAGCAGCTCTGCAAACAGTTCTGCTCTTCTCAACGCTCTATTTCACGTAGACTAAAGAGGTAGCGGATCCTCCACCCTATCTCTGCACAAGCCATTTGTCCCAGTGCGTCTCTCTTGTAATGGATGGTAGCTTGCCAGCCTCTGGCATTAAAAGCCAGGCTCCTGGAAATGCAATTTTTCAAGTCCATTAACCTTTATTCAACTCTATGGTAATCAATGTGGAAGGATCACGTCATTTTTCTGCAGTGCGTGATCTAATATAAATTGGGTTTGTCCGACCTGTTTTTCTGACGGTCCTGCGGAGTAGGCTCATAAACCGAAACGAAATCTTCCTGCAGGTTTTATGACTCCTGAGTCTCTCTTTCAATGGCAGTCTTCACTTTAAAGTCATGAGGTTATCGAACTCCAGTTCCTTTGTGGGTCAGGCCGGTTCGGGTCACCCTGCCGGGACCTGGGTTCCGCTGGTTTCGCGGGTCCCGGCCCCACGCGGTGGCGACGGCGGCCGTGAAGGGTGCTGGTACTGGCATCGTGTCAGCCGCAAGTGTCAGAATGACACATGTGTGACGTAAATTATCAGGACTCTTCGCTCTCACAGTGCTAGTTTATAAAGAAAAATATTTGTAAATTTGCACAATCGAGCTAAAAATAATACCTGACAAATCAATATATTTCGTGCTATTATCTATCCAAGATAGTTACCAAGTATCGGCACAGGACTGCTGGCGGTTGCTAACGCAGCGTACTTAGCCACCGAGGAGTAAATATCTGCTTTGGGAACACACGCATCCATAAATGCCAGGAGCTTGTACCGGGCCGTGATGGCGCCGGGCTCCCGAGAGCCCCGTGAGGGCGCGGGGAAAGGGGCGTCAGTCGGAAACGCAGAGCGGCGCCCGCCGCCACGTCCCCACGCGCCCTCGCCGTCCCTTCCCGCGGCAGAGGAGGCAGTGCTCTGACGCGGGTCCCGTGGCCCGCTGGCCGGTCTAGGGCTCGTCCTTGTCCAGGGGCCGTTCACGTTCTCCCCAATCTCTGTCTTCGCTGCTGCGGAGGCCGGGGCCGGGCGCGCCAGGCGGCGGGAGAGGCCGCTTGGGCCAAGGACGCAGCAAACCCAGGGCCCGGGGCCTGTGGGCGCTGCTGCCCTTCCCGCCCCCGGGGCCAGAGCCGGGCTCGCGGACGAGGCCTCCCGCTCAAGGACCCCATTTCTTTACCACCCACCCCGCGCGGCGGGTACGAGGGCGGCCCCGTGCGAACGGGCGGGACCAGAGGCGCAGCCGTGGGCTCCAGGTCGCGCACCAGTGAGGGGCCGAGCGAGGGAAAGGCAGCCGCACGTGGTGGGAGGAGGGCCCGGCCTCCAGCCAAGCACGAGGCCCCGCGGGCCCGTGGGGTCTGGACAGAGACGCAAACGCGTGGGGCGGGGCGCGTGGGCGGGCAGGCCTGGGGGGAGGGTGGCCCCGTGGGGCGTGTGGTGGCCCCGTGCAGTGCGGCGGCTCTCCGGGGGGCCGCGGCTCTGCGGGCGGCGGCTCTGACGAGGGCGGACTTTGATCCGGAGCGAGCGGGAGTCCGCGGCCGGATGGAGACGAGGGCCGCCTGCTGAGGGCGGCGCGCAGGCGCACGGAGGGCCCCCGGCCCAGGCGAAGGCACGGCCCGAGCCCAGCGCTGGCGCTGGGGACGTGGAAGGAGCACAGCGGGTGAGTCCGCCCAGAGCCTGGTCCTGAAGAGCCCTCATTCGTGATCTCGACTCGCGGTGTCCTCCAGGGCTCCCCGCCTTCTTCGTCCTTCTCCCGCCCTCTAGCTCCCCCGGGTATCCCGACAGGAGTGCCTTGGGGGTCTGCCCTCCACCTGCTTTCCTGCCCTTCCCTCTGCGCCTCTCCGGGGCCTGAGGTCGCTGCCACTGCGTGTGGCGCGCGGGCATTCTCCCTGCGCCACCGCTGTCCCGACGCGACACCCCCTGGCTCCTGTAAGCCCTGAACTTCTCCACACACCACAGACAGACAGGGGGGAAAATAGACTCTGGTTTTATGATGCGCTTTTAATAATTAAGGTTTTTCAAAGCACTTTCTGTATAGTGGATAACTCAGATATTTGTCGTCTGGGGACCGTGTTGGCAAATGGAGAGGCTGTTACGCACAGGAAGAAGCGGAGACTCGGCTGTGACTGTTAGGGAAGGAGGAGGGCGTAATGGGTCCGTGAGCCAAAGTTTGCCGACCTGTCGTTCCACCGAGAAGCGCTGTGGTGTTATCTCAGTATTTAGGACCCCCTCCCCCCACCAACCCCTCCAACATCCATGGCTTGTTTCGCTTTTTCTGCAGAGAGAGTCTAATCTCGAGTCTGGAACCTTAGGTTCCAGAGCCGGGTGCCCCAGGCCCTGAAGGTGGGACCTCCGGGAATGGTGGGACAGGATGCGGCGAGGGCCGAGCTCTGGGAGGGCAGGACCAGATGGGGACGGGACCCTCTGTGCTTCCTAGACCCGGGTTTGCCCTGTGGCCAGGATAAGGCTCCTTTTCCGTCCAAGCGCTGGCTGACGAAGGGCGTGGGCCCCCAGACTGGGTTGTGGGAATGGAGGAAAGTGGGGACGTGATGCAAACCAGCTTTTTCACTGAGGGGTGTTTGGATGAAATTGTGAATCCTGAAGCAAAGCTGTCACGATTTATTGTGACCCGAGGCAGCTCACCTGCACGTGTGACGGCAGTGGCAGGGACCTGTTGATAAAAGGTGCCCAAAACAAGTCTATCCGGGATTGGGGGCCACCGGGGCCACACTAAGCACCCGGCCTCCGGGGTGACCTTGGAAGGTGAACTTTTGCTAGGAGACAAGTGAAAACGTCAGACAGGGAGCTGGAGCGTCTTCACGCGTTCCTACGGGACTGCCCTCGTTATCCTAAAATTTAATAGAAAAAATGCCGTCTCGCAGAACGGTTTTGTTTTGTTAAAGATTTTGTCTTAGTGACTTGCGTGTCCAGAGTCCTGGCCCTGTAGACATGTTATCTGAGTGATTTCTAATCCGCTCCCACGTGTGCTGGAGGCAGAGGCCACCCCAGCAAACGGGGCCGCACGGGGCCTTTGTCTCGTTTGGCTCACGCTTAGCCCGGCCCCCAAAGCTGATGTTTGGACCACCGAGCAGCCTCTTCTCTTTCATAGTTTCTCCCCCCGCCTCTCTCTTTCTCTCTCTCTCTGTGCAAGTGATGAAGGTGGTCCAGATTGACAGTCTTTGATGGAACTCTCCCTCAAGTAATTGCGTCTTAAAGACATCTGTCTCCCTGACCAGGAGGCCGGCAGCGGTGAGTCCCAGGGGTGCTGGCGCAGTGGCTCCGTGATCGAAGCGTCTGTGATTGTTGTGCTTGGCTGTCCTCAGGTATTAGCCGCGTCATCACTCTTGGTCCCAGGCGGCTGCCGGGGTCCCAGGCCTCACCCCTTCCTGGAATGCTGTCCAGCGCAGAAAGCGGGGTTGGGGAAATGGCGGCGGGCGGCAGGCCCTTCTCTGGTCACGCCTCTTTGTCAGGGAGGAGACTCTTTCCTCGAAGCCGCTTTGCAAAAGCCTGGATGTTGACTACCGTTGATGTAGAGACTGAATCCGACGCTTAATTTACCACATCAGTGGGAGGAAAAGTAGTTTTTTGTGTTTAGGTGTCTCTGAAGGCTCGATACAAACTTCGTGGTTCGTGTTTCCATGGTGATCAAATGCGTTATTGTCGTAAGAGCTTTCTTTTAGGCCCTGACAACGAAGAACACAGTTTAGCTGGTGATCACAGGAAGAAACACATGTGTGCCATTGACAATTGTGGAGATTGTGTTTGGAAAGAATTTACTCTTCAGTTCATGCAATGTATACATTGTGTTACCGCAATTACACCTTGGGTTTAAACGTTAAAATATCATCAGTGGAGACAAGGGTCTGAATTTACACTCACGTTTCTAAGGGAATGTGTTGTAGATTGCCCATATAGTAATTTCTACAATCGCTTTTCTCTTCCCTTTGCAATTTGAGTAAATAATTGGGCTGGGACGAAGGGAACCTTTAGGGCATAGTGTCACTCATGCGCCCGGCAGCGTTTATCAGACCCCTGCACCTGTCTGGCAAGGCGACAGGATTTGGGGACACAGCAGTGCCAAACTGAAGTCCTGTCATGGAGCTTCCGTTCTAATAGGCAGGGGACACAGAAGGCAAGGGCGCGAAGGTGAATGTGTTCTCCGCCTGACGTCCGTCAGGAGCGCTGCTCTTAAAGAGCAGAAAATGGCGAGTGTGGTGAGGAGGTGGACAAGCTGGAGCCGTGTCGGTGGCGGGTGGGCAGAGCCCATGGAGCAGCTCCTGTGGGAGACAGGCTGGTGGGTCCTCCACCGCGTAAAAATGTTAGAATTTCCACGTGACGCTGCAGCTCCACCTCTGGGTGGGCATGCACACAAGAGTCGACAGCAGGAACTTGAACAGACACTTGCACCCCATGTTCCCAGACACATAATAGCCAAAGGGTGTGAGCGGCCCTAGTGTCCATCCAAGGATGATGGACGAACGATGTGGTCCATCCACACAGTGGACTGTTGTTCAGCCTTAACATGGAAGGAAATCCCGCATGCACTCCGACATGGATGAACCCGGCGGATGTTGTGCCAGTGAGAGGGGAGGGGTGGCGAGTGAGTGGCGGTGGGTGCAGAGCTTCTGCCCGGGGGATGGTTTCACAGCCACGTGACTGTGCCACACTCCTGAGCTGCACACGTAAGATGGGTAAGGTGGCAAGTTTTATGTCATCTGTGCTTTACCACAACTTGAAAATACAAATGAGCGATAAGGTCTATGAAAAGATTGAGCGGAGGCAGGTGTGGGGAGCACGGCGCGTGTGGACTGCCGATTCAGAGGTCTCCCGGCTGAGGAGCAGGCGGGCAGAGGCCTGGAGTCTGCGGTGCGGGGAGCCGGCCTGGGGACGGGCGTTGCTGGCACACGCGGAAGCGGAGGAGAACAGTCCGTGATGGGCCGTGTGGCGGTTCCAGGGCTGGGGAGGCGGCCTGAGGAGCTCAGGGGAGTGCGGTGGGCGGATCGCGTTTCTAGTGACGGCGCTGGGTGTATAGAAATGCATCCTGGTGTGAATGGATGTGGGATTGTGTTTCTCTGGGATGGCAGACTCGGTGTCAATTGTTGGAAAGCAGGTGGTTACGGGAATCCTACCCGCGTTTCCTCTCTCACCTGCTCCAGTCTGGAGATGGGCATTCGCGTTGGTGGCCCCTGAACCGGAGTCCCCACCCCACCTCGTCTTGCTGTTCTCCTAAAGGGGCGTTTTCCCCCAAATTTCAAGTCACAGAATTAATAATATGTTTATATCCTCGGAGTCAGAAATTAAGCCTATTTTAAAAACTTCATTTATTGTGAAAGTAAATTAAAAGGTACAGAAATCAAAGTATAGGCTGTCTTGATTTCAGAATCATGGATGATTTACTGGAAAATATACACTAAGATGAGCTTTCTCCATGTTTATAAATATTCGGCTGTAACTTACTATGGACTTCATGTGGAAAGTTCAGTGACACACACATGGGTCAGTACCCAGCAGCTGTGGTGTGCAGTACAGGGAGTTGTTGTAATACATGAGTTGTCTAACCCAAAATCATTCACAGAACTGAAGAAAAACACCCCCTTCTAATTATGGAGTAATGTGTGGTGGTGGAGAGGGCGTGAAACCTAACCTCGAAAGTCCAGGTTCAGGGACATGTTATATCCTTCACTAGGAGTCGGCCCTTCGGAAAGTTTAAATCCTCTCTGAGCCTCAGTCTCTTCACTTGAAAGTAGTGTCTACCCACCCAGGCTGCCGTGGGGGTTGGGCTGCTCGAAGCAAAGCAGATGGACACACTCAGCGAGCTTGCGGAATCGCACACTGTGTATGGCGAACAGCGCGGCCCCTGTTGGAACGTGGGTGCATTCGCAGGGCCCCCCCACCCCGGGAGGCGTTGGGGGAATTGACTAGTAGGGGCAGAGCCGCGGGGGAGTCTCTCTTGAAGCTGCGTTTGCAGAGCAGACGGGTTCTGTGTTCACCTGGGGAGACGGGCACCTGTGGGCACCGCCATGAACTTAGTTATTCTGAAATTACAGGGCGTTTGAACACTCCAAAGCCCGAGAAAATGCTGCAGTAGATACTGTATTAGCTTGTGTAGTGTGGCGGCTAAAAACATTAATACTTTTCCTCCCACCTTCTGAGTTCTTCTGGCCTCAATAATCACCAAATTAACAGAGACATTATCGGGAGAAAAATCAAGTTTATTACGTGCACACGAGCAATTCACACAGATGTGATAAATCCACAAAAATTCCCCGCAGGCAGAGAGAGAACATTGGGTGCAGGAGACATTTCAGACAAAGGAGGAGAGGGCGGGAACGGGGTGTGGATTTCAGGAGTGGCAGAGGCAGGGCGGGCAGGGACACATGAGGCAGGAAAAGCCCCCAGGTGACCCAGAAGCTCTGGGACGTGCAGCGTGTCCCCCAGCAGGCCCCCGCCTGTGCCCCGCTGCTGACCACACCTGATTCAGACCAGGCCGAGGCTGCACGCTGAGGTCTCCTTCCCGAAACAGGTGTCTCCCTCGGAGTCTCATGGGCAGGGAAGGGGCGGGGGTCAAAGGTTCTTCCCGAGCCTTTTGTTTGTTAGCAGACAGCTTAAAATCAGCATCCCCCAAAAGTGGCAGAGCTTTGTTCCCTTCAGTAGTAGCCACTGTCTACTCATTCTTATGGCCTAGTGATCACCACGTGCCGGCACTTCCATCGGTGCTTCCTGCACGAGGCTGTGCCACGCCTGCCAGAGCCCAGAGTCACTGTCTCAGGCCACCCGTGAGCTGACTGGCCTCACACTGGGGGCCTGAAGTCACCACGGCAGGAGATGGGCACGGGCTACCACGCAGCCTGAGCCCCCGCCAGACACGCCCTCCGCCCTCACGGGGACTGCGCGGGGAGGCATGCTCCCATCCCACAGGTGGAGGAGCTGAAGCCGGGAAGTCAGGTCGCAGTTAACAGGCGACAGAGCAGGTGTTTTGATGGCCACAGTCAGCCTCTGCAGTTCGGGGTCTGAACTCTTACATCGCTCTCCTTAATTGCTCCCCCACAGCCCCGCTCTCCTCACCCGAGGCGGCCCCACTATCTTCCCCCACAGCGGACGGCGGGGTCTGCCCCGGGCCTCCCTCCGCTTCTGAGAACAGATCCCCCACCGGGAAGGAAAGGCCTGGATCTGAGTATAGCTAAGGCCCCTTCCAGACGTGTTCTTTCTTCGCTAGGGTCTGGAGGCCCAGCATCCGGCCCACCGGCGACCGGGCGCCGGGCTCCCCTGGCAGTTCGTCCGGGTGCCCCGCATGCAGGACATTCCCCGCGGAAAGCAGGCGCCCGTCAGACTCACGGCCCCTCGGGGTTTTGTGAGTCGCACTTTATGGGGCTGGGCTGGCTGCTCTGTTCACTGCTGTGCACCAGCGTCCTGCTCAGACTAGGCGTTTGTTGGATGAATACCTACAATTTCCCTCAGACCTGTTCAACAGTGCCATTCAGAGCAATGAGGGAGGGCCCGACCAGGGGCCTCGGTTGGTTGGAGCGTCGTCCTGTACATCAGAAGGTTGCGGGTTCAATTCCTGCTCGGGCACATATGGGAGGCAACCAATCGATGTTTCTCACCTCTCTCTCTCTCCGCCTTCCTCTCTCTCTAAAACCAATGAACATATCCTCAGGCAAGGGTTAAAAAAACAACAAGGATTAATACTGTGGGTATAGGTTGAATATACTTGAGGTAGAAGGAGACTGGAAAATTGGAGACAGACCAGTGATCTGACGTGATGTGACGTGTGCGTGTAAGACGCATATTTGCAAATACACGAGGTCTGTCCAGAAGGTATCCAGCCATGGACTGTGAAAAAGAGAGACATTTACTGAAGAAGATACCAAGTAACATTGTACATGGGACAGTGACGCCTCAGTCCCCCTCAAAGTAGGCACCCTGGGGCCTCACCCAGTTCTCCCAGTCGCCATCAGCTGCCCCGTCGTATTTTCCTGAATCTCATCAGTGGTCTGAACTCTCTTCCCTTTCGAAGGTGCTTTTAGTTCTGGGAAAAGCCAGAAGTCGCAGGGTGACAAATCTGGGCCGTAGGGGCATTGAGTCACCTGGGCGATTTGATGTTTCACCAAAAACCTCTACATGAGACGCGATGCGTGAGCGGGCACATTGTGGTGATGAAGCTGCCAATCACCCGTTGCCCGCAGCTGCGGCCTCTGAATCACCCGAATTAGTTTCTGCCGAGGAATGTTCCAGCTTAATGCGAAATTTGATGCAGACTCGTTGATCTGCTCGCTCAGTCATTTTGAATGCGACAACCACACAGTACCCAGGCTCACTCAATAGTGTCTACCACCCCCACTGACTAGCGCTGTGAAGTCGTCACCGTTCACTCCTGCGCATGCCAGTCCAGTCTCCTTGGCTGCCAGGTGACATCGATGTCTTGCAAACCGTTTCCGTTGTGTTAGCCATGGCTGGACTTTTCCTAGACAAAGTAATATATATGAATATTCGTGTATTCACATACACATTTTAACTTTATATCTAAACTATTTTGTTTATGGTAAATAATTTTGGCAGATTATTGAATGATAGATGCTTTAGGAGGACAGTCTTCACCGCCCCGCCCCACCCCCAGTGTGAGCTCCCTTGTTACGTTTTCTGCTGAAGGGGAGCAGGCAGCTCGATGGCCTCCACACTGACCGGGTCGCTGCTAATCTTCCAGGGGCCTTTCCAGCCCAGGCAGAGCCCAGGCGGGCGCTGGGTCGACTTTCGTAATCAGTGGTCTCTGTGTTCACATCGTCCCAGGGCGCTCCCGGTGGCCTGAGTTAGAAGCAAGCGCACAGTGAGTCCCATGCCCACGCAGAGCTGGAAGATCCCGGGGACCGTCGGGGCGGGGACATTCCTTACACTAAAATATTACGCGAAAGTTCAGCTGTTGCCGGTGTTTCCCCCCGCCCCCAGCTGGGATGACCAGGGGCAGCTCCTCGCGTGTGTCCTGCCCTGACTAAGCCGCCCCTGGAGCCGCCCCGTCAGTGCCCCCCTCCTGCTGCCGCCGGAGGGTCTTTGTGAAGCTCGGATCGGATCCTGTTTTTTCCTGGTCTGAAACTCCTCCATGACCCTCCATGGCCTTTGGGACAAAGTCCAAATTCTTAACAAGGCTCTTAAGCTCCTGCAACAGCTGTCCCTCTAAACGGGTCACGCAGTTTTTGCTTCTCTTCCAAATTCCCTTGTGTGGATTTCAAGCCTTCCTGTCCTTGCCGAGCAGGGGGTTTGCCCCTCTCCACAGTCACCAGAGTCACCCCGGGGAGCCTTTGCCGAGGGTCCCAGGCCAAGGGGATCGGGCCTTGGTCTCTGCCTCCAACCCGAAGCCTGTCACTGCTGCCCATCTGACATGCCGCCACGGCTCTGTTTTATCCCCTGTGACATTCTCAGGGCACGGCTGCCTCGTCCCTCCTGGGGCCTAGGCCCTGCACAAGGCTCAGAAATGCACGAGACAGGCTTTTCTCGGGAAAACCCCTTCTTAAGACATAAGAATCTTGGTCGCAGCCTGGTTTTTCTAGCTTGGCTGCTTTGTTTTCTCACCTGCTCCTTTTAAACGGCGTTCGCCGTGTACCTCTGCTGCCTGGTCCTGAGGACGGGAGGGAAAGCAGGAAGAGCGGAAACAGGTGGGTATTAATTAGCATCCGCTGGTTGTCATCCCTCAGCTCGCGACACCTCTGGTCCCTCCGTGCTGCCGCCCCCCCGGACGGCGTTGCCCCTCGTGGGGCATTAGGGTGGTCCGCTCTCCTCTCACCAGCGGGTCCCTCCCCGCCAGCGGCACTTTCCCTCCAGCAAGTCTGGCCGCCCCGCCCCGGGGCCCGGCCCACAGGCAGCGGCCGTGACCTCTGCAGGGGAACTGGGTGCCCACAGCTGTCTGTAAGATCTGTAGTCAGGTTTCGTTGTGGAAGTAATTGAACAATTTAAACAGTTTTGTTTAATTTATAAAACAGTTTTGAAGTTTTCATTTCATTTGGATTTCATTATTCTTCCTGTGAAATGGCTAGTTTATAAAATCTCTAAAATTAGCTGGGTTGAAAACACTTCTCAAAGCATTGCCACTGCTCCCTGATATAAATAGTTGTGGTACAACAATGTTCCAGGTCCTGGACGCTAACCGCTGGGCCACGTCGCTGAATCGCTTACTGTTTGGCGCAGAGAATAAGTGTTTAAATAAAGTAAAGTGTGATCAATAGCACACGTACATGTGCGAGGGCAGGGCTTCTGGGAGAGGGGGGCCGGCTGTGCCCGGAGCGAGCGGGCGCGGGTGCGTGTGCGGCCGGGTGCAGCGGGGCCAGCAGAGCCTTCGAGGAAGGCCGGCCGAGGGTCCTGTTTGCTTTGATGAGGAAGACTCTGGGCTTCATCCTTCCAACAGTGTTACCTGTAACAGGTGCTCCCGAAGAGTCGCATGACAAGATTTGCTTTGTTCTTCCAACAAAGTAAAGCTAAAGTTAAATAAAAGCCCCCCCCCCGCAACAAAATGCCAGATGATCCAAAGCTGCATTACAACAAAATCCATTACCGATTAGGGAATCTCAGTCCTGATCCAACATCCCCTGGGCACTAGAGCGGAGAGGCCGGGCTTGCAGACACCCCCCTGGCCCCCAGGGGCCCCGTGAGCAAGGCTGGTGCCTGCCGGCCCCTCCCTGCCCGCCCCTGCCTCCGCCCCGTCCCCTGCCCCTTGGCGACAGAAAGGAAGGGGCTGTGGGCTCCCGAATGGTTCACTTTGTTTATTGACCACATTATCGTTTCTGCACTTTATGTCAGGCCACAGATTGAATTTTACTTAAAAGTATGCATTTTCTGATTACAGCATCATGTATAGTCATTAAGCTTCATCGCTGACTATGTTAAAGGGAAATATGTCTTTGCTGGTTCTGTTCCCGGGGGTAACTTCCTCCCTTCCAGCTCCTACGGGCCTGTCGCTCAAACCCACACGTGCCCCATTCCGAGTCTTGTATTCCTCATTGAACGTGTTGGTTGAAACACCACAGATAGCTACGCGCTGGCTAACGGGTCTTCTGCCCTTTGCGACGTTTCCGTTGCTTCCAGCTTTTCACATTATCGATGGTACGTCCTCAGGATAAGACTCTAGAGTAGGCTTCCCGGGTCAGACCGCGCATCTTGAATTTCAGCATGTATTGCTGACTCATCTTCCATAGTCAAGGCACAAATTTATGTTCTTCCCGGCCTAGGTGAAGTGTTTTCTCTCATTTTTTTCCTTAGCCAGTCTGATGGTCAGAACACACCTCACGGGGTCAGCATGTGTTCCTTTGTTTGTCATCAGGTTAGACATCTGTGTAAGTTTATAGGCATTTCTTCCTCCTTATTTTGAGGGGCTACCTGGTCTTTGTCCTAGTGGGGCTTTGGTCCCTTTCTGGTTGAGTTGGGAGGCAAGTGTGTGTCACATGTGGTCACATCACTTCACCCGGTTTGATTGGGATCCTCGTATTCCAGTTTTCATACTTTTTACGTTATTATTCATAAATAGGTGGTCAAATGTATCAGTCTTTTCCTTTGTTATTTATTTTTTCTAACTCTTAAAAAATTACAAATATTCACCTATCATATCATACAGGTCACAACGCACATGCATCAAATGTGAATTTATGTGTAAAAACTATAGTATGTTTTCTTTTTTGCAACACAGTATACACCCTGATGCCTCACTTCAGCTTTCCAAAAAAGTTGCTGAAGTTTCCATGATACAGTGGCTGAGACACTGGTGGTTCTAAGATCACACACACACCGGGGACGTCAGTTAAGATGTGTGAATGGCCAGCTTTTGTTGATCAGTAAAATGCACAAGAATTAAGAAAATTAATAACATTATTTTGCAATTAAGAGCAGTCTTCTAAATATATTTTTAAAGCACATTATTGTACAAAAAATGTTTATTAAAACTTTTTTAAGCTCTTACATGGGCTACGGATAAAAGGATTCAGATGAAACACAATTTGAGTCGTGGAGGAAGCAGCGTTAACGTGAGGGCAGAGAACCCCGGCTCCAACATGCTCTTTTCTGGACAAAGATGTAATTTTCTTGAGCTGGAAAAAAGCCGCGACACGCCGCCGGCCTCACATGAGCTTCATTGATACATAAAGCTGTTTCATTCAAAGACTGGTAAACACAGGACAAGGGCCTGACATTTTTCTAAAGGACTTTATTCATGCGTATAACTTTAAACAGGTGTAAGTTATGTGTCGGTTTAAATTTTCATCATGCACAGCCGGGAAAGCCCGATACAGCTTCTTGGAGGTTCCTGTTATTTGATGACAAAAACGGCAGTTTACTTTTCTGCAGATACTTCAGCTGTCACTTTTCAGGCGGTGACTAGGTCTGCAGCTGTATTCACATATTTATAAAATCCCTAGAGTGAATTTCAACATGTGTATCGTTATTCGAGCCAGTGAATGCTCCCTAAAGAGAGGGCAGCAACAGTGACCAGACCCCTCAAAGCTGAGGGGGCCCTAGGAGTGTGAGTTCTAATGAAGGTTATCTGCGTCCTGAGGTGACACATTCCTCACCCACAACTGGCAGTGGGGGGGTTTCAAAGTGAGAAATTCTTTTGTGTCTTTGAAACCAGGAAAATCAAAGGAATTTCTTTTAACCCAGCTTACACCAGGCCAGTGAGTGGCATTAATTAGGAACAAACACATTAGCACCAAAAGGAAATGATAATTAGAAACGAAATCTTAATCCATGGACCCCAGGCTGGGGTCTCTCAAGCCTGACCACTGGACTTTAAATGTAAAAACCACGTTCACACGTGCAAAGTGGTAAATACCAGTGTATTTGCATGTGAAAATGGCTGGGACGCGCCCAGAGTGGTGGGTGAATACCTTTTGTTGGGAAGATAAAGGTGTTATTCTGTCCTAGGAATGGTGGGGGGTGGGGTGTAGAGACACAGTGTGTGTGAACAGACTAACTAGAAGAGCGGACACATTTTTCAAACTGGAAGTGAGATAGTCGGTGCCGACCATTGCACAGGGCGGTTTTGCTCCGTGATTTATGTTAGCGGTTGCTCTCTAATTTCTGGTTCTACCCACTGGAACCCGGCTGCCCTTGTAATGTTAAGAATGAAAGAAGATAGGGAGTGTGTAGTGGGACAGGAGCAATCCCTGCCCCCACCCTGGGGCTGGAAGGAGAAATGTTAATTTCGGGAGGGAAGGATTTCTAGGCCCAGATAACCACTGATGTTGTCCGGATAATCCCAGCGCCGGGGCTCACAGTCCTCTGCTTCAGAGAGCGCCCAGAGAGGCCGCCTCACCTGCACTGACTCCCCCGTTTTCATTGATGAAAAGACCTGGCTGTCATCCCAGAATATAATGAGTTCTACATCAGCTGCTGAGAGGGGTAGAAGCTGTTCTCGCACTTCCGTTTTGGGTAAGGCATCCTCCCAGTGAGTCAGTATCTTCAGGATCCGGACACGCAGTCATAAATATTGTACAGTGTGGACACTGAGTGCCCTTTCGGACGGCCGACTCGTCCCTCAGTCCTAACTCCCATTTTTAAGGGGCAACTGAGCCCAAAACTGGTTTTTAGTCAGGAGCTGCACACTACCACACTTGCCCGTTTACAAAAACATGTTTGCCACGTGACAGTTGTGAGACAGCAAACAAGAATGGTCACTGTGGCTTTACAGAGTGAGTGTGTACAAGTCAGAAATAACACCCACGGTCCCCAGGGCGGGCACCTCTGAGCCAGGGAGACGTGCGAGACTCGAGGCCACCGCGGAAACAGCCTCCTCGCAGCCTGGTGCTGTCCGTCCCTTGGGAGTGAGAGGGGCCAGGCGGCGTAATCCCTGAGAGGGTCAGTTCACAATGACAATTCTTGTTTCCTGAAATCTCCCTTTTTTCCCTAGCTGCTTGATCGTTGTCTTGAGGCCAACCCATAAGCGTCCACTAACCGCAGGCACAGGCTGTGGTCCCTTGTTCCTGTCCTCTGACTGCTGTGGGGCTGGGCCGGCATCTTGCGGGCTTGTGCCGGACGTCCTCCGAGAGGGTGGAACACGAGCGTGTCCTGCGTGTGTTGCAGGGTCCCCTGAAGCGGGGCAACTGGAAGCCACTTGGTTGGAGTTTGAAACATGCCCATGCTTCTGAGGGCCTTGGGCTGATAGGGAACAAGCATGGCAGGTAATCCCACTTAGTAAACAGCAATTCAAAGAAGAGCTATTCTTTAAAATAAAGGCACCGGCCATATGACTTCACTTATATGTGGAATCTAAAAAGCAAAATAAACAAACCAGCAGAACGAGAAACAGACTCATAGATACAGGACGGCTGCGGATGGAAGGGGGTTGTGGGGTAGGTGAAAAGGGGAAGGGATTGGGAAGTGCAGACTGGTGGTCACAGCACAGGGAACTTAGTCAGTGACACGGTAATTACTGTGTGTGGGCCCAGGTGGGCGATTACATTGTAAGGTACGTAAATGTCTAATCGCTGGGTGTACATCTGAACCTAAGAAAATCTTATATGTCAGCTGCAATTGAAAAATAAAAAATTATTTAAAAAAAAGAAAATCCAAAAAGTAAACAGATAAACGCATGACCTTTAATCGCTCTCTCACGACCCCGGCGTGTTTCAGCCTGTGCCGCCGTGTGTCAAGTCTCCTGTGATGTCATCGGTAACCCACATGTGAAGATTTCTAGTTTCTAGTGGGAAACATTGTCTTGGGTGGCTCTGTACTGAGCTATGAAAACAGATCCATAAATATTAATGGCAAGCACTTGTTTATGGACCCAAATAAATTTTGAAATTTGGGAGAAAATGCTACATTCAGAAAATGTAGGGCAAAGCATGGGCTGTTTACTCTAACGTTTCCCGGGCACCCCGCAGGCCGGATGGCCTGTCCTGGATACGGTCACTGGACTGAAAACGCGCACAGCAGTGTCTTCTGGGATCGCACGGTGGTGTGCCTGGGGGGGTGGGGCGGGGGGCTGGGTAATAAAGAAGCAAGTTTTTGACATTGAGATTTATCCTAGACCAAGAAAGGGGTTCATTTCAGGATTATTCAACTGTAGGCACCTTCTAACACTTGATTTTCTTCTATAATTTCTGACTTAGGAACTCAAAAAAGATGCCCCAAACTGAACTTTTTAATTACCTGTTGATCGTGAGCGAGAAAAACCCAAGCAGGCCAGTCGTGAGCGAGCACCTGCCTGCTGCCTGAGGGGAGCGCAGGACCGAGGGGCCGCTCCGGGATGGCGGCCGGGGCTCCGAAAGCCTTCAGGCCCCGCGCCCCCGTGCCAGTGGGCATGTGATGCCGTTAGGGGGACAGGGAGAGGACGGAGCCCCTCGGTGGCTCTCGAAGCGGAACGCGGCCCCCTTTGTGATCTGGCGTTTATTGCCGTGTGTGTGTGTGTGTGTGTGTGTGTGAGTGGGGGGGGGAAGAGAGAGGAGAGAGATGCTGCCTGTAGCCTACGGCCTGGGGATTTCTCCAGAGCCCTTTTGGCTGCCTGCCTGCCCCACCCCAAACTTCAGCAGGTGAGCCCAGGGCAGGTGGGCGCTCTAAGGAGGGCCCAGGCCGGACCCTGTGGTGGGAGAGGGCAGCGAGGGGCCGCTGTTGTTCAGGTTACTGTGGAGACAGGAAGGCGGGGCAGAGACGTCACTGGGCCAGGGCCGCTGCGGAGAGAGTGGAGAGGCCGTGTGTGCGCCCAGCGCCCTGTGTCCCTCTAGCTGGTGTCGCCAGCCCCCCTGGGAGAGGACGGCACCCGGGAAGCACCGGTCCCTTCCCTCCAACCCTCCTGTCCTCGGACTGATCTCATCTCAGCTCCAGCAGTTTCCCTGACATTTCCCACCCACAACGATGGCTTCTTTCAGCTGCAGCGCACAGTCTTGGAGTCCCCAGGCTGGTGGCTTCCTCAGTTGCCGCTTCCAGGGAACGACAGGCAGGTATTGGTCTCCTTTCACAGGTTGCCTGATGCTGGCACTTGGCATTCGGAATGTGGCAGCTTCTTGTGTGTTCCCGAGCATGGGTGCCCGGCCCCCTTGCTGCATTTCCTGGGGGACGGGTGGGGTTGGTTTGGGGACCAGGAGCAGCAGATGTGGTGTGAAAGGCAAGGGCTCAAGGTGGGGACCAAACTGGGGACGGCAACACTGGGCAGCAGAGGGAGGCTGCCCTGGGCTCCTGCACGTCCGGGCCTGCATCCGACGGGCTCCAGGTGTCCACAGGACTCGGGAGGCTGGAGGACAAGCCTCAGGGTGCCGCGATTCACCCCTACTTAACACGGGTCCGAGGGAAGGGAGGGAGAAGGAGAGGGAGAGAAACATCAGTGTGCGGTTGCCTCTTTCGTGCCGCCTACTGGGGACCTGGCCGGCAACCCAGGTGTGTGCCCTGACTGGGGAATCGAACTGGTGACCCTTTGGTTCGCAGGTCGATGCTGAATCCACTGAGCCACACCAGCTGGGCACGGGCGCAGTTTCTTCTTGTCACGGAACAAAGTGCTCACACCTGTTCACCACTTCCCAGGTCCCCAAGCCGGAGTCAGCCTTTCATGTTATTTCTTCTTATTTTTATGGCACTGCGTAAAAGTCAGTTTAAAAATATTTAGTGGAAAAGAATAAAATGAATCCGTGAGTTATATTTTCTAAACATTTGACATCGTAACCTGTGCTCTCTCATGTTTTCAATAATTCGGAACTGAATTGCGGAGCTGCTAGAAAACGGCCGCCTGTGCCTCCGCCGCTGGGCTGCTCGCGCCCTCTCGTGGCAGGAATGAACTATGACACCGCCCCCCACGAGAAGCTTTGAAAATGCTCAGTCCTTGGTTGGCTTACTTTTACTCAGTCGAGGTTTCGTAGGAGAAGATCTGGCTTGCAACAAATGGGAAGGCAGTGCTAATTTGGATTAGTATAGAGTAACAACTCCTCTAATATTCACTTGATAAAAAGAATCAGTGGGTTAAAATTTTCAAGGTATCAAGGAGCACGGTTTGGAACTGAATTCTATGGAAAGTTTTTCGAGGAAACTGACTGTGTCAGATCAAGGGAATTGTGAGAACATACAAAGTGAAGTGATAGTTTATGTAGTTTCTCTCATCTGTAGCTTTTGGATACTCAGGGAATATTGCTCGCAAGGGGTCGTCTGCAGCATTCGAAAGATAAGTTCGTGCAGTGTAATTTTCCGCAGCCCCAGAAATCAGATTACAGGTGGACAGAGTATAGATAACTGGCCCGTTTCTTTCAGAAAACTCAAGGCAGAATCATGCAGTTGAAAGCTTTAGAAGACCTTGCTCCTGCAGCCAAACGATTTTCGGCATTCTTCATCTCATGGCACACATAAGCTAATTATTAAAACGGTGCATCACACCAAAAAGGGTATACTTTTTGTTGCTTTGACAAAACCGAAAAGGTCTAATTTTGATTCATTCACATTGGAAAGCTATTGTTCTGTTGGCTGTTGTCCTTTCTCTGTTTGGGGACCTAAGGGAAAAGAGGTCAGTGCCTCTGACTCGACAGTCAGGGATTGTGTGTTTGAAAAATTCGGTGGCACATGGGTTGAAAACCCCTGATGTAGTTTTACATCAGTCTTGGCCAGCAGCCGTCAGTGGGAGGGAGGTGCCCGCAATATTAAAAATGCCCAAGCCGTCCCCAGCCCGGTCGCCAGCCCTGGCCCTCTGCGAGGTTCGAGACGATAGTGCATAGCTTCTCATTTCCTTCTCATCGACTCACATAATCATCTCGATTACGCAAACACCTGAGAGACGGTTCTAGCTTTTCCCACCAGACTGAGTGTTTTCCTCAGTCGTGGAAGGTGAAACTGTAGGCGACTCTCACCCAAGCATTTGTACATGTTTTAATTTCAGGCCTTTTATAATTATTTTATCAGACAACCGTTCTTGCCTTTGCCTAAGTGGAAAGTAGGTTATGGAGGAAAATGAAGCGTCGATGAAACAGCAGCTTCCTGGGGTCTTGGGACACGAGCTCCCGTGGGGGCTCTGAGGGCTCCCCGCTCCGGGACAGGCTGCTCCGTGCCCTCCCGGCGGCGGCCTGTGCGGCTGGGCAGGGACTACGCCGTGGAGGCCACAGGTGACGGCGCCTGCACTACGGACTTGCAGTTCGTGCACTTGGCTGTCAGCGGGGACTCAGGGTGTGGGCAGCACAGGCCTGAGTGTGGGCCCCGGGGCTCTGCCCGCCGAGCCCACCCCCTGCCCTACGCTTTAATGACCACATGTCGAATCTGTTCGTACTTTTCAACAGTTTTCCTTCTTTAAAAAAGAAGATACTGTTTGGCGAGAATGTCTCTGAAGACAGCCCAGGATGAGGCAAATGTCCTAAATCGTGTGTGACACACATGAACGAGTATGATAGGATAGATTCCTGTAAACAGTGTCAATGTATGAGCTTTAACATTAGTGGATAAAAATCCCACGTGAGTCTTCTTTAACTTCTAGACCACATTTGACTGGATTTTATTTGCTCATCTCTGACAAAATTGCAGAAGGCTCCCTGGTTGTCATGACAGACTCCATTTCACCAGTTCCTACAGAGCAATAGACCACGGGTACGTGCACAGCCACAAAAACCGGATAATATGGTTACGAGAAAAAATGTGTCAGCAGTTGGTTCCTTGAAACGTTCCTGCTACTTACGCTTTGCTTTCAAAACCCTTATAAAGCGGACCCCGTGGTGCATTTCCTTCTGGGGCCTTGGCGTCTTTAATATTTAAACCCAATTACATGAAAAATCGATCTTATTTTGAGATATCCTGTAAAATTTTTATAACGTGGGCCAAAATATTTGGTGTTCGGGCCCAGGTAGTTGGACATGTCGGACAGGCACAGCTCGGGGCGCGCGCTGGAAGGGAAGCTTCTATCTTATTCCGGGAGCTTCTTAGGAGCCAAAATCACAGGTGTTGGGCAATCGGGTGGGAAGGAAACCTCCTGCCTCCGGAGCTGCCCGTACCGCGTGAGGTATGAGAGTCGAAAACACTGGAATCTGCCTAGATAGAATTTCCAAATACCTTAATATTTATAAATAGTAGAAATACAGGAAATGCCTGCATTTGCCATATGCAGCTGGTTCTTGAAAGGAGAAATGCAAGGTAATACGACTGGTGTGCTGTGTACCACCTAAAGGACGCCGATAGCACGGGCTCCTCCTTTTCTCTTGTCCAACATGCCCTGTAGGCAGTGAGGACCTCAAAGTTGGACCTAATGACAGCTCAGCAGCGAGTGACTGGGAAACATTCTGCGTACAGATGTGTTGCAGTGGAATTGGAATCTTTTTAGAATTGAAAATGGGTGACAGTCCACATCTGTCACGTCGAGATGACTGGACGATGGCCGGCATGATAGGCGACGACATTCACCTTGAACCCCAGGAAGAGGAAACAGCAGGAATCTATTTTGTCTGCCCGTGATGTCACAATGGCTGTGAGGCCACGTCACAGGGGACGACTACGTCACGTGGGCTGTGACGCCACTGCGGTGTTACGGGCTCTACGGCACCTGACTGCTCCATCCCGTCACCTGGGGGCCACCTGTGGTCAGTCTCTGAGGATCGGCGTCAGGCACGTGTCTGGGCCCTGGTCGCGCCCGTGGCCGCAGCAGGCCTGGCAGCTCAGCGGGGACAGACCTCTCGTTACCTGACACTGGGTGTGACGCGGCGATAGTGGAGCTTCTACCGAAAATGTGACCGCAGGTCAGCAAACATTCCTTACGCCGTCCAAGCAGCTCTGTCCCGACAAATTCACAGAGGTTGTATTTTATGAAAATTAAAAGCTTCTGAAAATCTAAAGGCGCTGCTGGGAGTGGAAGACAAGGCCCCTGGCTAGAAAAACATGTTTTCAAACCACTCCCACCGAATCCTGCTAATGGCATGTATAAAGAACTTCTAAAAATCAGTAAGAAATACCACCCAGGTTTTAAAACTAGGCAAACATAAGGAACCTCCTAGAAATTATATAAACATTGACCAGTAAACATTGTAAATGGAAAAACAAAATAAAATATTTGGTCTGCTACAAGAAATGTAGGAAACATACAGACGCTACATTTTATGTCATTTCTATCTTCCCTGCTGAGTTGATTTCAGAAATGTGCAGAAATGAAGAGCCAAAAGGAAGGAGAGACATCAAGTTTTGCCCTGATGTAAAAGAAGATTGAAAATTTTATTTCCGTGGCGTGCCATTCTTTTCTTGTGTTTTTATTATGAGGTTGATACATGCTTAATATAGAATGCTTTAGAAAAAAGCATTATTTTTAAACTTACCATCTGTTACTTCAAAACTAGGATTTTTTTGGATAACATGAACTCATGATTCCTTTTGATCCAAATTTTAAAATAAAACCACAACAATATGGTTTACTTTGAGAAGAAAACTTCAATTTTACTGTTAAAAACCTAAATGTTTTAAAAATAGTAAGAAAAATTTTAAATTAATTTTTGTATTTTTTTTGATGCAATTTATAAAATTATTTTGTCTAAGAAATTAAAACAAGTCACAAATGAGCCCAAAGTTAAGATATTAAAGGTGGTTCATATAAAAGTTATTGTTATGAAAGCCTGGAAAAATAGTTCTGTTTTGTCAGAGAATTTCACTACAGGCGTAGTAATTATCAAATAGTAACTTAGAAAAGTAGTTCAGGCTCCAGAATCGCTTGCCTCCTTTTTGTCCTGCATCTTATCCGGGCTGCAGAGGTAGCAGCTGCCAAGGAAAATGAAAAGAAGGTGCCGGAAAGTCGGCCAAGAAAGACAAAGACCAAGAGAACCAACCCGGGGGCAAGGCCAAAGAGAAGCGGCCCAACGGCAAAGTTCGGGTCGGGCTCGGCAGCCAGCCCTGTTTAACAAAGCGACGCAGGACTGACTCGGGAGGGAGGTTCCCGACTGGAGCCTGTGACCCCAGCTGTCGTCTCGGAGGGACTGGAGGCCCAGGCCCCGGGCCAGGCCGTCCTGCGGAGCCGCTCGGTGACGGGCTGCTCCCTCTAGGTTCAGTCACTCACACCAGCAACGCCAAGGGCGGGGCCGCCTCGGCTGCCGGGAAGACGCGTGAACAGGCCCTACCAGCTGCAGGTTTTGAAAAATGAAGTTAATTTAATTTTAAAAAAGCTATAAGACAAGTCTTTATCATTATCATTTACCCCGAAAGCCCCTTGTTAACGGTTTTATCTCATTGTGCCACTTACTAACAACCAAGTAGGGGCTGTTTTGCATTTTGGGCTGTCGTGCCGGCGACTCACCAAATTATAGAAACTCAAGGGCTGAAAAATGCTTACAGATGATTTTGTTCAATTCTCTCTTTCAGAGAGGAGGAAACTAACGTTCAGATAGAAACGAAATAATTTCCTCCATCGAGTAACTGGCAGCACCCCATCGCCATGCGCCTGTGGGGTTTATGGAGAAACCGTGACCCCCAGGGCTCCGAGGCACTGCCAGGGCAACCGCAAATTCCATTTTAGGACAGAAGGCCATGAAAACCCTTTGGGAAGTTTTCATGCAGTTACTAGTTCATCGGCTCAGATCACTGCCTTGGATACCTTAGGAAGGCGGTTGCTGTGTATTAAAAATTCACTTATAAGAATTGGATGCATTTAATAGCGTGTTTTGATAGACAAGTCTCCCGTCTGCAAGAAGGACCAGGTCTCGTTGGAAGGTATCGAATCGGTTCAACAATTAATAAAAGCAGAGTAGGTAGTTATTTATCGGTTTGCCTATTTCTAGACAATAAAGTAAAATCAATCCCGTGACATATACTCCTAGAAATGCAGTTCAGGTGTAATTAAGTCGGCAAATGAGTAGAGAATCCAAGCGTGAACTTAACACTCGGTGACTTCCAGGCGACAGGTTTAATGTCTCTCATCAACGTGAGCTGGAGGCTCCGTTTGTCTTTTTACGCCAGGAGGGGTGCTGAGTGCCCAGGGGAGGCTGTCGCCCCTCATCAGCGGCCGGAATAGAGCTGAGCTGCCTCCACCAGAGGAAGCACTTGCTGCCAGGAGCCGTGTGTGCCTGCCAACAGGAGAGTGCTGGGAGCAGACGGCGGCCGCCGAGGGCTCCGCAGCCGCGGCGAGGCAGAGCAAACCCAGGAGCCTGGGCTGGGGGTCAGCACGGCGAGGTTTGACATCAGGCGCTGTGATCTGGGAAACACGAGTTGATTTGGCGTCCACGAACCAGGGAACACTGGTGCTTGTTCTGAGTGCATACCGGGTTAATGCAGGACACCAGGGCCCGTCTGGAGCTCGCCGCATGAGCCTCGACCCCCTCCCTGCCTCCCCCTACCCCCGTCCGCCGCCTCAGGATCCCTGTGGAGACTAGACGGCAGAATGGACCAAGTGGGGACGGAGCACGTCGGTGGTTGCAGAAGACACCTGGTTGGTGACATCACCTCCCAACAGCATGGGAGAGGCATGGAGGCCGCCCTTCCCCACTGTACCCCATTCCTAGCCCCAGCTGGGACGGCAGACATGCAAAGTCACCTTCCAACGCTGCTTCTGCGGTGCACGGAGGCCTCTTTGGGTCCCTGCGTTTAATTGTTCTGGGTGGGCACCCGGAAGTGGAGTTGCCGGGGCACACAATAGTTCCATTTGTACTTTTTGTGGAGTTGCCAAAACTGTTTTCCACGGTGACCGTACCACTTCGCGTTCCCACCAGCCGTGCAGAGGTTCCGGTCCCTGGACACCGTTGCCGACACTTGTCGTCGTCTGTGTTTTGATGTTTTCCTAATGAGTGTGAAGCGGCGGGTTAATCATGCAAAGAGCATGCATTGCGACCTGCGGCGTGTAACCCGTCTCGTCTCCTGGCACATAGTGGGTGCTTGTTGAATGAATGAGCAAGAACCCACCCATCATAGATGAAAGGAAACAATGCTAGAAAATGGCCCAGAAAGTAGTACAACTTATTCGTCCGTCCAACCGGTCAGCCTGTGAACAGGAGTGTGCGCCGAACTGCTGGGAGCTCAACTTCCAGCAGAAAGCAAAGACGAGGGAAATGTGGCTCCTTCTCTGGGGAGGACGGCTGAGTCCCCGGGATGCGGCCGCTCCCGGGGTCCCTGAAAAACATCTGAAGCCCATAATTTTCAAGCCACAGTGTGATTAGCGACGATACTGTGTTCTAGTGTTAGTGACACGCAGGGTTCCTTTACAAATTAAAAACTGTATGTGCGCAGGCAACATGTATACACACAGATATAGACATAGGTATGTTTACATGTATAAACTACACGTATCATTTACTCAGTGGGAGTTAAGCCTCCGCAGTTCTGGGGGTGAAATAGGCCCCAAAGATGGAAAGGCACCCACCGCGCGCCACTAACTTCTCTCTGCATCGAGAATGGTACTAGTTAATTCAATGTTCTGGGGAGAATCGAGAAAGAATCACTCCAGCCCTTTCTGCGTTCCGTGTTCAGATGAAGAAGCCCCGTGAGAGAGTCTCACAGTCAAGGCCCCGCCTCCGAGGGAAGCAGTAAAGGCGGAGGCTCCGAAGCTGCAAAGCCAGGGTCCTGTCTCTGGGCGCGGTGGAGACGGAAACGTGCAGAGCAGAGGAGCCCGGCAGTTCTGCGGCCGTCGCCGTCCATGCCTTCTGCATAAATTCAGAAGGACGAGGAGGACATGCATTCACAACCAGATCGCACTCTGATTTTCTTCCCATGGAGACAAGAACGGGCTCCCTGTCGGGGAGGCCCGTCTGCCTTGGGCCTAAGCTAAGAAGATGCTGTGCAGAGTCGAGCTGCCGCTCGGCCCCTTATTCTCAGGCCGGGCGCTGACCTGCCTCCCCGAGCACAGGCCCACGGAGCCTCGAGGACCTGCTGCCGCCCTTCCGCCTCTGCGGGTCCGCGCAGTTCCCGGGCAGTGACTGAGGCCCCGTGATGTCCACAGCGTTCTGCTGGCTGCCGATAGCACCAGGCGGCTGGTCCTACGGCCCAGGGACCGGGGGAGGAAGGCGATGACACTGCCTAAGGATTTAGAAACAGCCGGGAACGGGCAGGAGGCCGAGGTCACACAGGAGAGACCCCTAACTCAGAGCAGGGGTTGGAGGAGACTTCCTGGAGGAGGCAGGGACCCGGAGAAGACCCGTGGATGGAACAGGGCCAGCTAAGCAGGGAAAGGGAGGCACCCCCGGTCGGAAGAACCAGCATTCGCAGGGGTCGGCACGCATTCTTCAGAAAACAAACAAGGTCAGCTGGCTTGAGGCCGGACTGTGAGGCGTGAGACGAGGCCGGGGACGTAGGAGCCCCCTGATCCGGATGTCACAGACTCTGTCCCGAGAGCGAGGGCGAGGCAGACCCAGGAACGAGCTCGGAGAAAGGGAGCTGCGTCCTCACGAAATGAAGTTTTTGCTGCGGCACAGAGGCGGGTGCAGGGACACTGAGGTGGGGGGCCGGAGGCCATTCACAGTGTTCCGTACCTACCCAGGAAAGCAGCGACATTTATAAATCCGAGTGCTCTTCTCCAGGATTTGGTGACGTTCTGAATATATGAGATGGGGGAAGGAGACCCCCAAGCTTCTGGCATGGCCCCCGGGAGACTTAGAAGACCGTCGGAGCAGCAGGTTCCTAAGGAAGACGAAAAGTTCGGGCTTCGGTGATTTGTATTTGAGGTTCCCACGCAACGATGAAGAAGGATGTCTCGGGGGAAACTGGGGGAAATTGTCGTCGGTGCCAGTCTTCTTTTAAGATGCGCCGTGGAATTAACGATTTATGAGTTGGAGATACTTCCCGTGGCAGGAAGGGCCATGGCTTCCCGGGAGCTTCGCGGCTGAGGGAGCGTCCTCGGATCCTCACTGTCTGCGAGCAGGTGACCGGCGGCTGCTTCCTGTTTCTGCGAACACACTTTCGTCGACACGCACAGGGAGGGGGTTTTGATGCGTCTCCTCTGTGCTTATCTTTGAGAAGTGGGATTAGTTGGAGGAAAGGGGAATTATTACTCTACCTGGTCTTATATTGCTAGAGTTTCTTTTTTGCACCAAGCACTTTGTTTTATGAAAAAATAATTAAAATGATTGAGCAAATGATTGAGTGAAAACTTTGAGTAAATGGGGTTGACAGTAAGTAGCTTAAGGGGTGAATTATCTGGGTGGGCCCTCAGTCCCCCATGGGGTCCTTAAAAAGTGACGGGCAGAGGGAGATTAGGCGCCCTCCCTTTCTTCCTCTTGCCCGATAGTCTGGCCGGACGTCCGGGGCTGTGCTGAGTGGAAGTGGGGAGAGTGGGCCTCTCTGTCCCTGTCCTTGGAGGAGAAGCCTCCCGCTTCACCGTCGAGTCTGATGTCCGCCGTGGGTTTGTCATGTACGGCCTTTGCCACGGCGAGGTAACTTCCTCCTGCACCTCACTGGTTGAAAGTTTATCGTGAGAGTGTGGTGAGTTTTGTCAAGCGCCTTCGCTAGTTTTTGTCACTCTCGAGAGCAGAACTGAACGGGGCCAGGTACGCACATGGCACGTTCTGACCCTGGAAGAGGAAGGCTGAAAAACCGGAGCTCGCAAAATTTGAGGGAGATTAAATAATCATTGAAAAATGTTGTAGACTTAATTTTTCCCAATTCAATTTTAACCAAAGCTCTATAGAGAAAAAAAAGGGGGGGGGGTTTGAGGTTGGGAGCAAATTTCAAAAATATCTGGAAAAACAAATGGACGATAATGGCCGTGAAAACCAAGAGAAGGCTGTTTCATTATTACGTAATGCCATGTGATTAAATTAGAACGATGTCATTATTATATAAAGCTACATGATTAAATTATAGCAAAGCTGGTACACACAAGTGAATGGGGTCATTACCTCAGAAGCAGACCCCAATGTATCAGTGATTTAAGAACAGAGGTATAGCACATGAGTAGGACTGGAGGGACTATTCAATCAATTTTCTAGGACAATTGGTTTGTTAACTGCGGAAAGACAAAATACTCCAAAAAATCTTCCAGGCAATTTAAATTGTTAAATAGTTAAAAAAAAAAAAAAGCCAGAAAAGAAAAACAAAAAAGAAAAATAGTGAATATTTAGAAAACTCCTTGAGTTTTAAAACAGTTAAATAAAACAGTTAAAACATGAAAACAGAGTGTCTAGCATGACAGATACTCATGTATTTCTTATATAGATTTATTGCCAACATTTCACCGTATTTGCTTCCTTTTCTTTTTAAAGCATTTGGGAGTAAATTGTGGATGGACTGAAGATGCAGCTTCAGTGCGCATCTCTATAATAAGGATTTTTCCTAACCGAACACAATCTTATTGTTACTTCTAAAAATTAATAATGACTTCCTGACCCCTTCTAATGCCTGGTGCGCACTCAGATCTCATTTGTCCCTAGAGAGAGAGAGAGAGAGTGTGTGTGTATGTGTTTTAGCTGGTTTGCACAAACTCGGACCCAGCCGGTGACCCCCATGACTCTCCCTGTGGGGCTGCCAGTCCAGGACGCCCCTGGCCCTCTCATCATCGGATTTGCCCGTGGAAGAGACTGGGTCAGTGTTCTGTAGAATTCCACCCTCTGGATTCATGCGTATGATTGTTAACTTTCTGTTAACTCTGCACTGTATTTCCTGCGGAGCTGTGACTAGAGCCAGTAGAACATTTTTGCTGGGAGTGGCCTGTGGGTGGCGCGGTGACCGCCCTGTTGGTTTGTGACAGTGGCTGCATGATCCCTGTTGTTTTCCTGTTCAAGGTGCTGAGCTCCAGCCCTGGGCCAGTGTCACGTGGAAATGCCACCTCACTCCCTTTAAAGTTGTGGCCTGTCCCTTTGAGGCAAGTAAATATTTAGTGTGGGTAACCAGGCATTGACTTGTTGTCCCATCTCTGCCAACCTCGCACTCGTGCGCTTAGCAGCCATTTTCTCTCTGCTGGTCACAAATGTGCGGATTCCAGTTCTGTCAGGCCTTGGCTTCATTGATCTAGAATCTTCCGTGGAAGAGCTGGAGATGTTTCTCTGAGGCTAGAATTCCACGTGGTAAAGAAAGTGTGAACACTTACATCTCTCTACCGATTTTTTGAGTGAGGAACTGGGATCACTGTCATCTCAATTAGTGGCCAGTGCGGTTTTTTTCCTCTCTGTGTTGAGTATTGTTAGGGTTTTTATAGATTCCAGCTCGGCGGTACACTACAGCACCCTGCAGGACGCTGTGACAGATGGTGTTTACCAAGGAGGGCGACACAATATACTTGGGCCACATGTTCTCGTGATGGGATGTTGACGCGTCCCCCTTACTTCTGCCCGGCACCCTCTGGGACGCGTGCTTTTAGTGAAATCCAACCGCCCCAAAGCTACCACATTCGGGGAGCCATGGGACCATGACATAGAGATGCAGAGACGAGGGGATCCACCGCTCAGCCACGCGCCCCCAGGCTACTGACGCGTGGCGTGGGGTGCATCCCCAGGAGCTGTCAGCCTCCAGCTCTTGAGGTGCTCAGTGGGCGCTGAGCAGAGCGGATGGCCAACCCCCTGAGCTCGGCACAGGCTGAACTCGGGGAGAAGAACGAGAGCTGTCGGCTGAGTGCTGTCCCGTGAGCAGGACAGCGGCCAGGCGGAAGCAGCCTCTGGGTCTGTCTCCCAGGGCCACTCCCGGGTCCTTTGCGCCCAGTAGTTTTCCTGCCTCGGGCACAGGGCTGTGTCCTGGGTTCACCACTTCATTCTTGGCCTCGGGTCTGACTCAGCTTCCCTCCCAAGAGCCCTGCTTTTCAGGGAGAACGGTAGTTAGGGTTCAAAATGTGGGCACTAGGAAAGCTTTTCGCGGAACAAATTACAAAGGAAATATTGCAAAAATGTGATGGCAATAAAAACAGTCCAACATGTTTCCCCAAAGCAGAATTAAACAGAGAGTAAAAGCTAAACAGAATGGACAAGAAAAATACTAAAAATCCAATAAAGGTTACAACCCCCACCCCCAAAACATAAACAATTCTCAAAAGATGGAATCCCAGTCAACACTAAATATCGAATTATGTTCAACTGCCTAATGATGAAGAGAATATCTGCTATTTTCCTTTATCAAATTCGATGTTTGTTAAAAGAAATAAGGTTCAATGTTGACAAGAATTCAGTAAAACTGTCATCTCGTGCACTATGTGGAAATGTCACTTGATTTTTGGCTTTGTGCTAAGTAATTGGACAATACGAATTGAGTTGCAATATTAAAAAGTTACAACCATTTTCACTAGTCAGGATGGAGTCTAAGATACTATGACAAAGAGGAGCCAAATGATGTATCTTGAAAAAAACGAACTTATTTTTCTCCTGCGCAGGGCGGAGTGTGTGCGTCAGGTGGGAAGGGGCGCCCCTTCCTGTGGCGTCGGCCCCGCCTCCTTGCACACCCCGGCTCCGCGGGCAGCGGGGAGCAGCGCACGGAGCGGCCCAGGCCGGTCTAAGGGGCGCCGGCGGAGAAGAGCCGAAGGAGCCACTTCCTTTAAGCGGAGAGGGGATGCGCTCCCACGGCCACACCCAGCGGCACGGGGCGGGCGCAGCGCCCTGGGTCAGGCAGCCAGAAATCTGGCCTGAACGCATCGCTGAGGAAGCAGCCCCCTGCCTTTGACTCAGTAGTTCCGTTTCTTTATTTTTTTAAAAAAATTTTTATGTATTTACTTTTAGAGAGAGGGGAAGGGAGGGAGAAAGGGAAGGAGAGAAACGTCAACGTGCGCTCAGTTGCACGTGCCCTGACTGGGAATCAAACTGGCAACCTTCGCGTTCGCAGGCCGGTGCTCAATCCACTGAGCCACACCAGCCAGGGCCGGTAGTTCCCGTCCTGATCACCTGTCCTAATGGAATAGATCAGTTAGGGAAAATAAGTGTTAATTACTTGAAGGGCAGCAGCTCAGCCAGCAGTGTGCTGGTCAGCATGTTACTGGGGAAGAAAACGCTGAAGGAACACGTGTGCGCCGTCGCTGGGAGGTCTTGCGCGCTGTGGGCAGGGATTAAACGCGAGGGGCAACCCGTGGAGGGTGTGGAGTCAGAGCGGTTCAGCATGTCGCTGGGAGGACAGACCCCCAGCCGCCGCGCACCGAAGTCCCCCGGTGGCGGTCGTGTGAACTCGGGCTTCAGTGTCCTGCGGAGGCCCTCGGTGTTGGAGTTCCCCCCGCTGCGCAGCCTGTGGAAGGAGCATGCTGTCCGTGAGGCCGAAGTGCCCACTCGCCGTCGCCCGTGGAGAGAGATGGTGGCAAGAGGCCGGGGTGTGGGGATAGACACATTCCCGGGAAGTATTATTTTAAAAGGTTCGAAGTTATTTATACTCATAAAGTAAAGGTGAGCAAAATGCCAACAAACTCTAAACAAAAGGACGCTTCCCAAGTACAAAAAGATCCTTTCTCCTGTCTTAGTTTATTAATTTGTTCCTTCCCACAGAATAGCCATAAAATATGAAAACCGTTGGTTTCATTATTTTGTCTTTGTTTCTTACATTTAAAGTGAATGGTGCTATTTCCTTATGCGTTTACTAAAGCTGTAGTGTCAGCATTTAAAGTAGCACATACATATCCTGTTTATTAGGGAAATAGAGCATTGGAGTAATAATCTATTATTCTGTACGATCGCTTCTCTAATAACCCGTGCGTCGTTTTACCTATAAAATCCAAGTCGCCTGCTCGTTTTGCACGGACTCGCGCTCGCTGAGAAGAGGACCAGGCTGCTCGCGACTGGCGGGCCGCGTGCGGCTCCCTGGGAAGACTGGTTTCCGCCGGTCTCTGCTGGGAATAAGCCGTGGAAACAGTAAAACTGAGTCATTCACTTATCCTCTCTGCGTATTGAACACCTATTATGTGTCAAGTCGCTGTAAAGGACACCAAGGTAGGTGCGTGAGGGTTGCCAGGGCTTACAAGCCGGAGCGGCAGGTTCCGTTTCTGTATTAAGTATCTATCAGGTGGGTTCTCAGGAAGCCACGCAGGTGAAGAGGCAAAAAAGAGAGAGAGAGAGAGAAGACTGCGTCTCTGGTCACTGCTGCCGAGCTCGGCGCCGATTACGCTCCAGAAAAGCTTAAAGTTACAATTTGGACTGTAACCTTAAAGGTTACATTTGTCACCAGTCGTCGCATGGGGTTCGGAGAAACCGTGGTTTTATCGTCCCTCGGGCCAGCCCTGGACCCAGGGCGCCTTGCCAGGAGCCCCGATGAAGCCGTTACTTCCTAGACCGACCACAGAGAGAGGGGCCCGGTGGGCAGCGGGGCCCAGCAGGTGGCGAGTGAGCGGCCGCTGCCCAGTGGGCAGCGCTGCTGACTCCCGGGCTGTCAGTCTGTCTGTCTGTCTCTGTCTGTTGGGCTGCGCGGCTTTGCCACAGGGCACGGCCTCCGCTCGCGTAAAGTCCACGCGACAGCCACCGGCGTGCTAGGGCTTGAACATTTGCGCAGGGCCATAAAGGCGGCGACGCACGGGGCGCTGGGGGTCGTGATGCTCAGGGCGCCCCCCTCCCCGTCTCCGCCCCGCGGCGGGACCCCCGCCCCTCCGTCCGTTGCCGGCCGCGGCTCCAGTCCGCCCCGCAGGCTGGTCGCGGTGGCCTGCGGTCGGCCGAGGGCCGCCCTCGCCCTGTGCCACCTGCGGGGGTCGAGCCCCAGGCCGCCCCTGCAGGGCTGCTGCTGCGCGCGTCCCGGCGGCGGGGCTGTCAGCCGAGGCCGTGACGTCAGCGCGGTCACGTGGCGCGGGGGCGCGGGCTGGCCGCGGGGACTGGCCGGCGCACATGAGCGCCGTCGCGGCTGCAGCCGGGGCGTGGGCGCCGCCGTCTCCGGGACCTCGGCGGCGGGAGCCGGGCCGCGCCGCTCGGGCCCTCCGGCCGCGGGACTCGCGCGGGCGCCGAGGCTGCTGCTCCCGTAAGTGCCCCCGGACCCGGCCGGGCGCCGGGGGAGCCAGGGGCGTTGCTGGGACCGGCCCGGGGCCCTTTGCGGCCGCGCGCCCCGGATCTGGGTGGGGCTCGCCGGCGGCGCCCAGGGCGTCCCCAGCGCTGGCTGCGGGTGCCCTCGCGGCGCGCGCGCGCGTCTCTGTGTCGCCTGCTGCCGGCTGGTGCTTCGGGGCCGATTCGCCCGGTCTGGTGAGAGGGAGTGAGCCGAGGCTCCCGGACCTGGTGGGCTGTGCCCTCCGGCCGGTGACAGGCAGGGCCAGGGTGGCGCCTGTGCCCCTCAGACCCCGAAGGCATAGCCGGCGCTTTACCTCTCCGCGGCTTTGGGTGCTGGGCGTGGGAGAGAGAACGCAGGGCGACCCACTGTCTCGGGTAAATTGCGACACCTTTTAAATGGCACATTGACGGGAGGTGGGCTCAGCTGGCCGGACAGGTGCCGGCGCGGAAGGTGATGGGATCTCTGTCCTTTTCCCAGCAAACCGTCTTTCCTGCTTGAGAAGCGATGGAAGAGCAGTGGGGAGCGGGGAGGGGGTGCTTTCTGAGCCCCGTCCGTGCTGCGGTGCTTCTGCTGCCCGGAGATCGGCCCCACGCGCGTGTCAGCGGAGACTCTGCCATGTTTAGGTGTGGCCTCCGCAGAGCGGAGCGGCCCCTCGCTCCGCGGGTCCCGGGGCTCGCACGCCTGGCTCCTCCGAAAGGCGGAGAGCCCTGTGTGCTGCCAGGGGCTGGGCCGGCGGGTTCAGGAGGTTGTTTATTTGCCGTGAGCGCTTGACAGAGCCCCAGGCCCGCGTGAGAGATGTCCACACGCAAGACAATAAGCACATGTTACATGGTGAGGCTGTGTCTTTGAGCCCTGGCAAAATATCCTTTTGTTTTGTTTTGCAGGGATAAAACCCTAGCCTTTTCTGTGAGTGTCTGCACAAACTGTAGGCTTTGGGGCCACAGACTGGGCCCAGAACATGAGGCTTTGAGGCAACTTTTGGGTGGGCACGGCGCTGGGCTTCCGCAGCGCCGAGTTCAGGGGCAGACGGGCAGCCCCGGGGTGGGATCTGGCTGCACCCGCAGAGCCAGGGGTACCGGGCCTCCCTGGCCTTGTCTCCCCTGAGCCGCGCGAGCGCCAAGTGCACACAGATTGGCTTTATCCACCAGCCCCTGGCAGGGCCTCCCTGGGGGATGAGCCACAGGCAGATGCGGGTTCGTGGGCTGCCCCACCCAGCCCCTCCCTGCTGCCGGGTGAAGCCGGCTCTGTGCGGCAAGGGCTGCCTCGGCGTCACCGTCATCGCCTTCCAGAAGCTGATGGGCAGGACATGCAGCTGTCCTAGGGGACAGTCAGGGTGCTCTTCCTGCCCCGCCCTCGGAGGCCACACCCCCCTTTTTGGCCATAGGCCAAAGGCCGTCTCCCTGAAGGGACCCCGAGCCACACCCAAGCCTGGCCATTGCGTCCTGGGCCTTAACACGAGGAGCCCGCATGTCCCCACCAGCCCCCCATGCCTGCTTTTCGGGGTACAGATGCCTGTGGTGGGAGTTCCAGAGTTCTGTGTCGTCACAGATGAATACGTTCCCGTGAAAAGAAATGGCAGAAAGTGACTCCCCACCCGTCACCCTCCCACGGTCTCTGTCTAACCTGTGTCTGCTCCGCTCGGGCTCCTTTCTGCGGCTCTGACCGCTGCAGGGGGCCGGCCACGCCCACGCTCGGCCTCTCAGGGAGACCGCTGCAGCCAGGGGCTCGCAGCCGGACAGACAGACGGACGGACGGATGGCCGGCTCCTCCCTTCCTTGACAGACGGGAAAACTGGGGCATTCCACATGTGACGGGGACAGAGTCGGGACCAGGACCCAGACCCCCCGCCTCCAGCCCAGTGCAGCTCCTGCGGCCGCAGAGCAACTGCCTGCAAAGCCCAGTGTCTTCCGTTCCGGGTTACTTCTCACCGAGCCGCGGCGTTCCAGGGGGGCGAGTCGCTGCTGCTGCACTTTCCTCAGAACACGCTGGGACAGACGACAGGTCCCTCAGAAGGGAGCGAAATCCCATCTCCTTAGGGGGTGGCCTGCGTGTGTCTTCGGGGGTCACACCATGAGGCCTTGAATGCCCATCACGAGTTTCCAGTCTTGCCGCCCCGGACTGCGGACCCTGACTAGCAAGGGGGTCGATGTCCTGTTAGGGCGGTTCCAGTACCCCAAGGACACTGAGCAGCTTCTTCCCATTGGGGTTGTTTCCTGAGTCACATGAAAGTCCTGTCTTTAGGCAGACCCTGATCATGGTGGCAGACCTAAAGCGTGCAGATGTTTTCATTTAAAATGAAGTTCCAGCTTAACTTGCTCTTGGAGTTACTGCTAGACTCCACAGAGGTTTTCAGAAGAACCTTTGTTGACTGAGTGATGGAGTGCACAGCACTTCACCCGCCTCCTTGTCACATACGGAGTCTTCAGAGGTGGCTCGGCTCTGGGATGTCCCACAGCGTGAGCAGGACCTCCTCTGCGAGCGACTCGTCTAACCTTGCTCTGGGTGGGATTCACATGTTTGTTTGGAATCCATATCAATACGAGTAAATGTCACGCACAGCACATCTATGTTATTACTATGTGTAAAAGCAACACACACGTTTAGACAGGATACTGGTTAATGATGTTTTTGGGAACCTTGACTGCAAGGTGGAGGCCTCTGATTGAACCCTGAACGTGCAATAATACGGAGCTACCGGTCAGCGAGGCGGCTTTTCATTCCGGACATGACACTGTGGGGATATATTGGGGCAAATTAGTTCTGGTGGCTTGGAGTGGTTTCGGCCGGCATAATTGGGGCCCTGTTCTCAGGAGCCAGCCCTGTTCAGCTCAGAGACAAATGGCTGCATGTGTGACATTTCTCAGTAGCGGCATCTTCAAGGCACCCTGTGGCTGACTTCTTATTTTAAGCTCCAGGTTTTGGAGGGGGAGAGAAGGGGACATTAGGCATTTATGTTCATAATATGGAGAGACAGAGACTCCAAATGAAGATCCTGCCTTTTTGAAAGAGATGTATCCAAAAGCAAGTGCAAGGAGGCTGTTCCCGGGAGCCTCAGTGGAGACGGGCGGCTGTCCTCTTGCCAGCTTCACGCTTTCAGTCTTGGGCGCCCTTGAGGCTCCGTTCGGGCACAAAGCACAAGCACACAGCCCTTGCTGTAAACAAAGCCGCAGATTTACGTTAACGCCAGTATGTTCACAGCCAGAACCAAAAGCGTTCTGGGGCGGTCGCAGCGCATGGGGCCCCCAGCCCAGCCCTGCGTCCAGCCGCCTACAGTGGACTGAGCTCCGGGCCAGCCCGCCGTCTGTGCCCCGTGGGAGCTGAGGTCACTGATGACTGCGCTGGCAAATCGGCCGTCCCTGCTCGGGGCCGGGGGGGTTACGGGTTGATTTTTCTGATCATGAAGTCGAACACCTGCATTCTAGTCTGTTTCGATTAATGCCGATTCCTCAGAACAACCTTTTAAACCTAATTTATGCCCATCTGCCTACATTGCTTAGTGGGGGGGCTTCCTTGTGAAGGCTGCGTCTGTGTGTTGTCATCTGAGCTCTGGGTTTGATGTAGGTCTTCAGCGAATTTGTCCTTTGTCGAGACGGTCGGTTGCACCGCCCTACCCTTGGAAGTCCACCACACATGACCTTTGAGGAGGCTTGGGAGAAACAGAGTTCTGTGCACGTCGGTTTAGAAAAAGACCGTGCACTGTCCTCAGTTGCGAAGAAAATGCCGTCATTCAAGACCCAGGCTTCGAATTTGGATTTTGTTGACTTTGTTACCTGTTATTCCTTAGTCTTACCCCATTTGATTTGTGCTTTTTGCATCAGATTAAACTGGCTTTTGAGGAAGTATAAGTAATAATGAGAACAGTAGCAACTGCCTCATGCCGGACATCTCCCAGGTGGTCAGCTGAACTTGACCAAAGCACCTGCCAGTCAGCTAAGGTCCCAGCTGGGTCTTTCTCAGTCCAGAGCCCGACCTCTTCGACCTTAGGCTATAGAGTGGTGTACGGGGACATTAGAGCTGCGGCAGACCTCGCCCGCGTACAGCACACAGACCTGGTTGGGGGGTGCCGACTCCCCGGTGAGGGAGCGCGCCTCGGTTGTGGGCATTTCAGTGTGCTAATCAGTTGTGTGGCCGGGAGACCCTGGCAGGACTCAGGAGCGACGCCTGTGTACTCGCTACTTCCGTGCTCCGGATGAAGGCGACACAAGGTGACACAATTTGATACTATAGGACTTTATTCATAAAGCATAGAGCTTTTCAGCTTTCCAAAACATGGTGGCTCTAGAGTCAGGCTGACGCCGTGGAAGGATTAAGGACTTCCCAAATGTAGTCAGTGTCATGTGATGCTCTAGTGAAAGTACTTCTCAGGACAGCCTCGCTGCAAGTCTGTTGCTGTGTGTTCCTCCTGGCGCGCCAGTTCTCGCCCCCGAGCCCGACTGGTCCCCTGCCCGCTGACCTCAGGGTCACCTCAGTCTTTCCAGAGAATGTTGCCTATTCACGAAATCGTGTCCACCAAGAGGCCCTGTTGTCTGAAAGTGTAAGCAAGGGTTTGAAACTTCAGAGTAGGATAGGTTTGACGTTCTAAGACAATACATTGGGATCAAACAACAACAACAAAAAGAAAATAAAATCTAAGTCATCCGTAGGAGCTGCTTGTGCCTCGCTGTTAGCAAAACAATCTCTCAAATCCTGGGCTGGAGCCCTCCGCAACACGTGATCGGGGGGCTTGCCTGTGGCCCTCCAAGTGCAAGAGAAAACAGGCTCCAGACTGTCCCCAAGATTAGGTCGTTTCCCACCTCGGTGTTGGGGCATCCGTCCCGCAGCTGTACCTTCTCCCGCGGCTTCACTTCGTGGGTTTCCCAGTGAAGGAGACAGTAAACCCTCCCTCATGAGGAGTGAGGCTGAGTCGAAAAGTGGGTTTTACATCATTTTATAGTCACATGATTATTTTGTTTTGCCCAGGAAAGATGATTGTTTCTCCGTATTGTGTGCATTGGACATGGCGCTTTACTGAAACTCTATATATAAAATATAAAAGCATATTCTTTCAGGATATAAAGTGACTTGTAGAATAATACTGGAGAATTTTAAACACCTCGTTCTGGCAGTGCATGGTATTCAGTTTCAGAATAAACTGAATTCTGTAAGAACATTTGGCCCAGATGTTACTAAAAATAATTGTTGCTCTAAAATTTCACACAGGGAGTGACATTCCATGGTTATCACGCCAGCTTCACTGTCCATTGTAATTGAAAAGAAGAAACGTAGAAAAAAATATTTAAACGGAGACGTATTGGTGCTGTATCAGCTTCCAGTGCGCCAGCCCAGTCACCTCTGTTGCTTTAAGAGACGACAACGTCCTTTCTGTGGGACCCTAATTATTCTGTTTGAATTATTTAACGTTTAATTTGGAAAAAAGGCAAGTCCCCCAAGGACACCTCACCCAGAGTCCGTCAGTCCATCCATGCTGCGTGGTCGGGCAGGTGGAAGGATGGGACGGCGCAGGGCCCGGGGTGGGTGCCCCGGGGACACAGGGTCTCGCACCCAGTGTGAACCCCCAGAGCGGCGAGCAGAGGCTTGGCCTCCCGAAGAAGAATACGAAAATTTGGCGGTTTTGAGCGGAATGAGCTAACCCTGAGGAAGCAGGTGAGGGGAGAAGGTGGTGGGCCCAAGCGGCAGCCTCTCAGCCCGCAGGACCCCAAAGCCCAGGGCTGCAGAACGTTGGTTTGCACAGCCGGCTGCAGACTTCTGATTTTAGACAGGCGGGGGCGGTCTCCCTCTACACGCCCGGTAGGACTCCGATGCCAGACTGGTAATCACAGAGATCGGTTAGTGGTACACGGTACGCGCAGACGACCGTCCGTCTTTCTCTTGTGACTTATGAATGATTTATGTTTTTGAGTGTATCATATACTGTCGCAAATTCGGGCGATTTCTAGGGATAAATAAGTCCTGCTCCTCTCCGGTGCTTGTGACTTCTTAAGCATAAACCGTAGCATTCCGCATGTGCTATGCCGTGTCTTCCACTTACTGTGTCTCGGGTGTTTTTCCATCTTAGTACGTACAGAGGTGCCTTTTTCTTTAAACAGATGTTTTACTATTAAAAAAACGTCAAACAGGAAGAAAACTAAAACGTATAATGACGCCAACCCCCCGTACGGATTACCGGCTCCATCATACGTGTCAATGTTTTGACAGTCTTACAGTGTATCACAGAATATAAAGGAACTGCATTAGCTTTGTTAGGTGTGATAGTGGCCTGGTGGTTATGTAAAAGTGTCTTCCTCAGCAGAAGACGCGCGCCGGTATATTTATGAGTGAAACGATATGCCGAGTGATGTTCGCAGCTGTCTTTAAAATACACCAGAAGACAAAAGTGTGTGTGGGAGGAATAGCTTGAACCAACACTGGCAAAATGTTGAAGTTGGATGACTGCAAATTTATGATCATATTTCTCTGCTATTGTGTACGTTGGAAAATTTCCACGATCATACATTTGCTCATCTGGTTTCATCTGTAGCTCCCCCTTTCTCACTAGAGCATTGTAAAGTGAATTCTAGTTATCATGTCATTTCACCCATAAATATTTCAGGGTGTAGGCCTAAAACATAGGACTTAAGAAAAATCACTACAGGGCCATTATCGCGTCTCAGAAAATTAACAATTCTTCACATGATCCAAAGCCCAGCCTGTTTCCCAGTTTCCCCGATTTTCTAAAAAAGCACCTTTTTATAGTTGTGTTTGAATTAGGAGCCAAACTCTGTCCACATGTGGCTTCCATTAGAATGCTTTTAAATGCTAATAATTCTCTTCCTTAAAAGAAAAAAAAGCCATTTATTGGCTGAAGAAGTGAGGTTGCCGTCCTGTAAAGACCTGCTCTCAGGCCTGACCGCGTCCTGCAGGTGCTCTCTCCCGTGGGACGTCCGTCACGGGCCCCTTGGTCTGAGGCGCTGTGAGGTTCGGGCCGAGTGTCTTTGGCCAGAGCCCTGGGGGTGCTCACTCGCTCCTGGGCCCCCCCCGCCCCCGCAGAAGCCCCCACATCCCTTGAGGGATGCTGAGATGAGCAGCCGGTGTCCGCCCACCTGCCCCCTGTGGAGCCTCCATCGGCCCCTCGCCTGGTGCCCCCCCCCCCGCCTGTGAGCCAGGAGGGGCTGCGTGGTGGCTTCCCCTTCTCCTTTCCCTCTGCGCTGGCTGCCTGGGGTCCCCCGTGAGAATTTCCTCTCCACGGCTTTTTGATGAGCCCGAGGGCAGTTGTTTTATTCTTTTTAAAGGCCATAGAGCATTTTTTTGTGCCAAAATTTAACTGGCCTCGCATTTATGGATATTTAGTTTTCTTTTGTTATTCTTTGGTTAAAATATATGTTTTTTACTGTATGTCCTCACATACTTATGTATTTACAGTGAATAGTGATAGGGAATTTTAAGAAAGTTACATTTTCATAGAAAAGTCCTCATTGGACTTTTTTACTCTCTGCATGTTAGCTTAGTATGAACGGGAGAGTTACGTTGAGAGGGATTTGTAATTTAACCCTGGATCACTTATCGGTCACGTGACCTTGGGCACATTACGCTCTCCGAGCCTCAGCCCCTTCCTTCATGTATCGGGATTAGTGACAGTATCCAGTCCCTCCATCACTTTGAGGGTTAAGTGAAATACCCCAAGGAAATGCTGCAGTGCTCATGGCACAGCCCGCGCCCAGTCAGAGAAGCTCTGTCGGCCCCTTCGGCGGTTACGTGAGACCCATGCAGAGCCCACCGGACGGGCCCTGGCAAAGAGGCGCCCGGTGAATAGGCTGCTTTTCTCGGCCGCACTTGCGCCCAGTCTGAGCAGTAACAAAGCTCATTCTTTTCACTGGACCGTCTTCAGGAATGAAAAAGCGAAACCGAGAAGACAGACCGTGGCTGCCGGGCCTTTCTTGGGGCAAGGCCGTCCCGCGCTGCCTCAGCCCAGTTGGCAGAGTCCCAGCGGGAGGGCTGGGTCGCAGCTCCCGGCGCGGGCCCCCGGGGCCTCGCTGCACACGTTCCTGCCCAGAAAGGGACGGGCAGGAGAGCACACGGCACTGTGCCGAGCGGCGGAAGTGGGTCCCCGTCCGCTGCCCTCTGCCCCTTTGTGCTTCCCAGTCCGGTTTTCGGATTAGAGAGTCATCCTGTTGTAACCTGATCTGTGTTGCCCCTGCACCGTCTCAGTTCAGCGTGGGTCTTAAACAGAACCAGGGGCAGGCTAACGCGCCCGTCCAGCGCTGCTCTAGAGTAGGAGGCCCTGGCCTGGAAGCTGATGTGCTCAGTTATTTTTTCTGGCAACTCATGAGCAGGACCATCCCTCCCGCCCGTTTGGTGTTTCTCTCCCTGACACGGTCGTTGCCTCTATCATGGCCCAGCCTCATTTCTCCGCCGTCCCCCTTCCCCACGGACCTCAGGCTTCCAGCCTCCCCCCTCCACCCCCCACCTGCATCCGAGGCCCTTTCAGCCTCAGGGGCGCTGCCTGCCTGTCCAGGGAGCAGGGGCTTCGTGCACCTTGGCCCGCGCGCCCGGGCACAGCGGCTGCTCTGCGCGGCTTTCTCAGAACAACCTGCCGTGCACTGGGTCTTCGTAGAGGGAGGCACTGAACACAGACCCACCTGACAAAGGGCTTGTCCTTACTGTCCAAGTGCGGCCAGGCTCCGACGAACGCCGTGCAGTGCAGCAACTGAGATTCGGAGCATCACAAGCTCTCAGAATGGCCCTGCTGACCACACAGAGAGTATGAAATGAGGAACAGAAGGGAAGACCGAGGACTGGGAGGTCCCTTGGCTTCCTGTCTCCTTCCGGCGCAGCCCCAGTTAGCGCTGAGGTCCCCGGCAGCGACCACGCCTGCTCTTCGTCTGGGCACAGATTACTTTTTGATTCGAAAGAATTGTGTGTAACGGGAAATTTCATCTTGCACATCCTCTGTAGCTGGGCCTCCTTCTGAGGAAACCCTCTTGAAAATGCTGGTTTGTGGCCTTTTCCTGTTGGGCCCGCACGTGCAGTGTTGTCCCCACCTGTGGGGAAGGAGTGTCCGTGCCGCCCCTCAGCCATGAACGGGGACTTACTCAGCAAGCACTGTGTTCGAGGTCTGGGCTGTGGGCTGGAGGACAGAGAGGAGTCACCCGGTCCTGTCCTAACGGCGGCCCTGGACCGGGCAGGCAGAGCAGGGGTCCCAGCACGTGGCCTGGGCCTCCCTCGGTGCCGAGCCAGGGCCCTGGGCCGGGCCTAGGAAGCTGCACTTCCAGCAGGTGGTCTGTGCACTGGCCTGAGGGGGACTGCGGTGGGGCGGCCACCGGCACCCCGCCTGGCACCGGCGCTGCTGGAGGCTCCTGGGGGGGGGCCTTGCCCAGCGGCAGGAGCCCCTGGGATGCAGGCTGCCGGACTTCTGTAAGTGCTCCGCCCCCGAAAGTCAGTCCCGGTGGCGGGGCAGGTCGTGGGCATCAGGGCGGGGGGCTTGCGTCTGTAGAGGGCCCATGAGTTAGCCTCTGGGGCGTCTGGGGCGGGTACCGCTGACGGCCAGTATCGTGAGGGCTCATCAGGGACCGAAAAACGTGGAGACCACACAAGGCTAGCGTCACGCAGGGTCTCGCCGCGCCGAGCGCTGGCTGCACGCCCTGCGCAGGCGAAGCCAGGCAGCCCGACGACAGTTAGGCAGCATCCCCACGGCCAGACGCGGACGGGGAGGCCCCGTGGTGCCCAGAGCTGCCCGCAGAGCCCGATTCTGGCACAGCCGTGAGCACCGGCTCCTACCTGCTGCTCACCGACGGCCCCCTCCCCCGTGGCCCATGGAGGACACGCAGAAGCCCGGACAATGAGGGCCGGCCTCTCTGTTTCGGAGAGGAAATTACATGCTTTTTGCCGCTACCTGTGATCGGCATGGTGTGGTCAGCCCCCCACGGAAGACCCGGCCTCACCTCCCTGCCTGAAGGGAAGGCCGGATGCCCGGTTTGTACAGACAAACCCACTCCATCTTCGTCTTTAGGCGAGTCTGTGACCAGGCAAACCAAGCAACCCCCCTGCGTATTTAGAAGGCTGAACAACTTTCCAGTTGATTTGATTTGATTCCTGTTTCATATTGGGTGTCGGAAGGCTTTCATGTCGTTGTTCGAAATTGTGGATAATTATTAACAAGTTTAAAATTGTGTACAAGGAAAGTACTTTTGAACTGCGTCTGGGCGTCTGACTTGAAGACCTGTTTGACTCGCGTTCTCTCAGGAGCCGTTTGACCTCTGCATGTCGCAGTGGACGACAGACCCCAGCTGGCAGACAGGCCCGACAGTGTCTTGAATCAGAAGGAAGTCGGTGAACTTGAGATCACTGTCTTTTTTCCGTAAAACGAGGAGTAAGGGGCCTGGCGTTCCCTGGCGATCTTGCCAAGTGCCCTGGCGATGTAGATGTTTTCGTGGCCACCTTGTTGGAGGAATCGTACCCTCGCCCACCTGTTCTCAGGTGCAGGTTTGCTGCCCAGACATGTGCTCTTCTGTCAGCGAGACGCCCGCCCAGCCGGGTCTGCTTCTCTGGGGGCCTGGTCGAGGCACGACCTTCCCACTGGTCAGGAACACTGCAGACCCCACTGAATACCTAAACCCCAGCTATTAATGCAAGCTCATTATTTTCTAAGAAAAATCGCGTATGCTTCTTATAAAAATATTCAGAAGACCTGTCGGAAGTAAAAGGTGAATGATCCTTGCCCCAAATTATTTTCCGTATCAACAGATATCTGGTGCTTCTCTTAAAATCACATTCCCACCGAAGAAAGTGATAGTTTAAACCTCTGAAAACTAGGGTCATTTCTTTATTTTTTACATTAAGACAGTCTGTGGGGGGCCTGCAGCTGCCGTAGCAAATTTCCACAGACTTAGTGGCTTAAAAGGACAACCCTGTGACCCGACAGTCCGCATCGCAGGTGCCGGAGGGCAGGCAGACCCCCTGAGGGCCTGGGGCCCAGCTCATGTCTCCGCCTCTTCTGTATTCCAGCATCACCTGCATTTCTTGGCTCCTGGCCTCGTCCTCCATTTTCAGGGAACGTCTTCCAACCTCTGCCCGGACATCACGTGTCTTCTCCTTTGCAGACCCGCCTGTTCCCCTCTTATGAGGACCCTGCGATGACGCGGGCCACCTGGGCAAGCTAGCCGTGTCAGAGTCCTCAGCGTAACAGTGTCTGCAAAGGCGCCATTCCTCGTGTGGTCATAACCGCAGCGGCGGGGTTAGGACGTGGGTGTCTGGGGAGGGGTGTTTTCTAGCCGACCGCACAGACACACAGTTCGGACTCGCTGAGGGGTTTCTGTGGGAGAATTCATGTCACGTTGGCTCTTCTCCCTCAACCCTTCTTTGCGTTTTCACCTGAAAACCAGGTGGCTTCCCATCTGATTTCTCCGAGAACACCTGCAGTCACGCTTCCAAACTGGAGCTCGGGGGGTCCTGAGGTGTTGAGAGATGGCTCATCTTAAGAAGTGTCCCAATCAGATGGAAACCCCTGACGCTGCCCTGCACCCCCCACCCCTTCATCTCCAAGCCACAGGCACGCGGGCCGGGGACGCGGACTTCCCGCCATTGTCTGTGATTCCAAATGCACGGGGTGTGGCACAAGTAACGCCCCCTTTTTATTACAAAATCATAAGCAGGCAATTCTGTAACATAACATCGCATTCAAGCACACCATGTGACATTTTAGGTGAAATGTTCAAGTTAAAACTATAAATTATTAGACCCATATTATTAGCCTACTGACCACGCTCAAGCGGGCCTTCCTTCGGCCGGACCCTGTGTTGTACAAGGAAACCTTTTCTCTTTTTAGAAGGACGGTTATTAATGATCTTCTCAAGGATAACAATGCACAATGTTTGGCAAATATCCTCAGTGTGGTTTTTCATTCTGAAACTTAATTATGTCACCCTGAAAAATAAGTAAAAAAAGGTACACTGCAGGTGTAATGGACCATTAATTGATCCATCTGTTCCTATCTTTGCCTGCTTAAAATTCGAGGAGATTCGTGAGGGTGTCTGTCTGTCTGTCCACCCAGCAAGGAGAAGCCGACGAGGACGGCAGGCAAAGGAAGGACGCGGGTCAGAAAGTAAAGCCGGTTCAGGAGGGCGCCCGGTTCTGAAAGGTGTGCCGCTTAAACGCGTGCATTTGCTGGGGAAGATGCTGATTTGGCGCTACGCTCGCCAGGAGGCTCTTAAAGGAAGCAGTTGGTTATTTGATTTTCAGTATCTGGAAAATTTAATGTCCGTCGCTCCCGTGAAATGGGAGTATTCCTTAAAGTAGGACCAGAGAGAACGTCTTTTCCGTAGGGTATCATCAGGACTTTACTGTGTCGTAGGAGGAATAGTGTGTTCAGCCGGCCTGTACAGTGCATTTCTGAGAGAAATTTCGTGCATCGCCCGCAGTTTATGCTGGCCACTCCCCCCGCGCTGTGTGACCTGAGCGAGCGGTGAGACCCGAGTAAGGGGTGTGGCCGTGGCAGGGCGGGCAGTGGTCCCTGAAATCCCGTTCTGCTAACAGGCTGCAGAAGAACCACCAAACATTTCATGGAGTTTGTACTCTGCGAGTGATGTGGGTATGAAACCCCACTAGCAGGCAGAAGGAAAGAACGTGGAATCATGCAAAATCAGTCGCCTAACTGCTGGAATAAAGACATCGAATCGATCGGTGTTACGAGCCCCCAGAACTGAGGCGCGTCCTGGCTTGGCCGCCTCAGCCTTTTCTCTGCACGTGTAACTGCCGAGTGCAGCAGACCGGACGGGGACAGTGCGGGGACAGGCCAACCTTCCGTAGTTGCCGTCTCTCCCTGTTTCCCCCGGTGGGAGGAGATGGGCTCTAGGGAGAGACCGGGGACCAAGTTTCCCAGAAGGTGGCGACTAGCCAGGAGCATGAACTCAGAGGCCGCAGGGCTGGGCGGCCGGCTGGGGGCCGCCTACCGGGGTCTCGGCGGTGGGGCGAGGCCAGTGCAGCCCCCAGGACCTGCCGTTGCTGCTCAGGGGCACCTGTGAGGGGGTATCACCTGGTGACGTGGCCTCAAGGACAGTAGGGTCACGAGTGGCCACGGGAGCGCCGAGTTTAGTAACTCGAAGGGGGAGGGGGGCGGCCCCCGGGCACAAACGCCTTCAGCCCCCTGCCCTGACTTACAGAGGGGCCGCTTGGCGAGGCCTCCCCCCCCCCCCGCCCATGGTTCACAGGGCTGTTTTCTCAGGCCCCCTTACCGAGGTGTGACTGACACGTACGTCTGTGAGTCGGTTCAGGTGCCCTGAGGGCTGGGCAGGCGTGCGCACAGAGAAAGGGCCCCTAGGTCACCAGCACAGGGGCTGTCTTCTTCTGTGTGTTCCGCCGACGCCTCAAACCGAACGCGTCAGAACCAAACAAAGCCTCCCGCCTCGGCCAGAGCCAATTGCCCCGCTGCGCGAGTGGGGACCCTCCATGTTCCCCGTGCCCCGCACCTCACCCCCACGGCAGCCGCTCCCCACCCTCCGCGTGGTTGGACGGTGACTCCGTCCTTCCCTGTCGGTCTCAGTCCGCTCAGGCTCTGCGCAGCTCTGTCCGTGCTGGTTCAGAAGCCTCCTGACGGGTCTCCGGCCCGAGTTGTTGCCCGGACGCCGGTCTTGACACGCAGCCGCCATGTTGCGCCTTCGGAAGCACGTGCGGGGCGACCTCGTTCTCAGTCTGAAAAGTCTGCGCTGACCCTCCATTTGCCACCATGGGTCTTCGTTAAATACAGTTTATGAAAAAATAAATTCCGCCCCAAATTTCCCAGTGTAAAAAGTACGTACAGCCTCACGTGTGCACGTGTTCTTTGAATTTAGTTTGCAAGTTGCCGGCCCGCACGGTTTTAATTCAGTGGCTTCTAGGGGTTAGAAGGCCCTGCCCGGCCCAGTCCCATGGACTTTCCCAGACTCACCTGTGGAGCCAGTGTCTCCACATCGTCCCCGCAGTCACAGTCATGCTCCGTGTCCCGCCGCAGGTGTCCCAGGCCGGCTGTTGGCTGGGGGAGGGCCTGAGCCCTGGAGCAGGGGGCCTCCCGTTCCTCCTGGGAAAAGGGATTCGGGGAGAGAATTTACGCAAAGTGCCCAGGACACAGCAGAGCCTCCAGGCGTCAGTACCCACCCCCACCTCTTCGCAAACGGCCCTGAGGTTTCTGTGACACCCACAAAGAGCAGTAGCCTCCGCCGTCTGTGTTTTCACAGCCTGAGAGCTTCTGTTACCACATTCGCGTGCACGAGTGGTGGTCTCACTTGCTGGACTCAACCCTGAGCCCCTCGCAGGCAGGAGCCCTGACCCAGCTGTGCACCCTGGCACCTGGCCACGTGGACACGAAGGGCGCGGCCGGTGAACCGAGTCGCACTGAGACGGACTGAAATGGATTTGCAGCAGAAGAACGAAGGTCAGCCGTTTTCTTTGGCCCAGCCCACCCTCCCCGTAAGAATGGCCGAGTCCGGTGGCCGTGCGTGCCGCTTTCTCAGGCAGCACAGCTTCTGACTGGACGGGAAGCAGCCGTGGCCGGCAGAGGGGTCTGCACGCTGCGTCCATCCTGCAGGGCTGCACTGTGGCTTCGGGGGGTAGGATGTCGCTTCTTGTTCGTGCTCCCTGAAGCTTGCGGGGGATTTTCAGGGGCACCTGCGTGGAGGCCGGGTCGAAGCAGTGGCACTTCCGAGTGAGTGACTTGGAAGACATGCCGTGCCAGGCAGTCACTCTTGATGACGTCACCTGCTGATGTCAGAGAGGACGTGTGGCACAGGTGACGGGCATGCACACCTGAGACAGAATCAGGCTTAGTGTCAGCCTCCCTGTCTTCCCACAAGCGAACTCAGTCTTCCTCTCTCTCTTTTTAATGTGGTAAAGGCGTGTAACGTCACCCTTAACCGCTGTAACCATTTTCAGCGTGTAGTTTAGCAGTGTTGACTGTGTCCATGTCGTTGGGTGTCGGAACACGAGAACATTTCCACCGGTGACAACGAGATTCTATCTCCGACAAACCCCGATTCTGCCCCCGCCGTTCTCCCCGCCCTTGGCTCCCACCTTCTTACTTTTCCCCCTGATCTTGATGACTTTAGTCACTGCCCGTGAGTGGAGTCCTGTGGCGTTTGGCCCTCACCATGGCTGACGCTGCAGCTGGCGCACTGGGACTGGTTCCCGTCCTCGCGGTCCATCCGTGCCGCAGCAGGCGACGGGTCCCCCGTCGGTGAAAGCTGTGCACCACTTCGTGCATGTGCACCCCGTTCCCTGTATCCGTTCACCGCCGAAGGACGTTGGGGTGGCCTTCGCCCCCCGGGCCGCTGTGGTTAGTGCCGTGACGAACGTAGCTGCGCCGGCGTCTCTTCAGGCCCCCGTTTTGCGTTCACTTGGATAAATACCCAGGAGCAGGATTGCTGGACCCGACGGTAACTCCACTTTTTCATTTTTTTGAGTGACCTCCACTCAGTTGCTGGGTCATTTTGCGTTCCCACCCGCAGGGCGCAGAGGTTCAGCCCCCCATTTTCACCGGCCCGGCCCCTCCTGTTTTCTGCCCTTTCAATTGTGGCCACGCCGATTCGGGGGGCGGGGAGGGCGTCTCCTGTGGCTTCGACTTGCGCTGCCCTCGTGACTAGCAACCTTGAGATCTTTTCATGAGCCGGTTGGCCACTGGTGTGTCTTCTTTGGAAAAATTGTTACGTCCTTTGTTCATGTAAATTGGATTTTGTGGCGGAGTTGCAAACGGTCCTTACATATTTGGATATTAGCCCCTTATCAGAAATAAGATTAACAGTTATTTCCTCCTATTCTGTGGGTCGCTTTTCACCTCGTTGATGGTTTCCTTTGACGAGCACAAGTTTTAAAGTTTGAGGGCTCGTTCCCACGTGTCTGTTTTTAATTCTGCTGCTGTCATATCCAACTTCGGTATCGTTTTAATTGTTACTAGTCATGCGGGCCTGAAATCTTGAAATTGTCTTCCTCTCCTCTCCTGCCCTCATCATTAACGGCTGCCCAAGACCCCGCTCGGTTGTGCGGCAGCCCTCGTATTCACTCACTCACGCGTGCGCCGACCCGTTCACCGATTCACAGATTCCTTCATTCATATCCTCCCCACCTGCCCTCGCGGTCCAGCCCTTGTGGCCCCCTCCCCTCCTCCCCCTTGGGTGCCCGTTCCGCTCCTGGGCCGGGCAGCGTGCTGACCCCCATCAGCCCGTCTTCAGAAGCCCGTGTCCAGTGCAGGTCCGCCCGGGTGCTTGGTTTCCCCGCGGCCGCCCGCGGATGTCTGGATGTTTCCGGCTCTGGCTCTAACCCGCCTTCTGGCTTTACCCTTTGTCTCTTTCTCCTGCCCCCGCACAGGCTTTTGGTTTATTCCAACAGGGCTGACGGCTTTGTCCCCACAGCGCCCCACGTTTCCTGACTTGTCTGTGTTGGGACGTGTCAGGGCGCCGGGCCCCCCGTCCTTTGTCTCCGCCTGTGTCACCTGCTCTTTCTCCTGCTCGCGCTTCTCGGGAGCTGCGCTTCCGCGCCGACCCGTGCGCTGGCGTTTCTCCGACCAGCCCCGCACTGCCTGGGGGAGGCTACAGAGGCTTTAGGGGGCCAATGACCGGCACTCGCCGCCACACCCCGGATCTGAGCCAGTGAAAGGGCAGGCCAGGAGTGAGACCAAAATACCACCTTTATGAAGAATAAAGCCCAAACGGGAGAATGTGGCTTGCATTTGTAAAAAAATCGACTTCCTGACACTGGAGCTAAAATTAGCCCACCCCGAGAGCAGGCGGGTGGAGCAGCGTGTGCCTCGCACTGGCAGCCGCCACCCAAACACGCGGAGACAAAGACGGGGAGCGACAAATGTGGTGCCGGCCAGTGCGGTCCCAGGTTCCCGATCAGCCTCCATCGGGGGGGGGCGAGGGGCGGGCTCCACTCTGGACACGCGCCCCCACGGAGGGCACACCGCAGCGGGCAGCATCTCTCCCTTCCTCTCTGATTGTTCCCACATTTCCTGTTGGGAACGCCCATAAATTTCTCCGATATCTCCTCGTTAGGAATTCTGTCCATGAACAGGTGTTTACCAGTATCTTAGTTAAAACTCTGGTGTGCTCTTCGTTGGACAGTGAGACCCTTTGGCGAACCCCAAGTGGCAGTGTTGGAGTGGGGTACTGACGGGGAAGCAGCTCCCGGGGGACACACGGACTCCATCAGGGAAGTGCCGGGAGAAATTAAGCAGGCATTTGAAGACAAGATGCTGTCATTTGTGTGCATTGATGTTAAAGGAAAACATTCGGGCGCATGTAATACTTAAAGCCATTTCGTGGATCTCTCTTCTTGGAAAATAAACGAAGTTATTTTTTTATAATGACTCCACTCCGTCCCTGATGTGTTCATGGTAAGTCGGATCGACTGGGGACAACGGCCTGAGTCAGGGTGCCCAAGCCAGCAGGTGCTCTGGAAACATCTGCCGAAGTCCAGGTTTCAGAAACTCCCCCAAGAAGAAGCTCTGCCGTCCGTCCACAGCGACACTCCCTTTAATAAACACTTGCTGAGAGGTCGATTCCCTGAGCTTTTACTGTTCCTGAATTTCAGTTATTAAAAAGGTTTTCTTTTTTAAAAAAATTGTATTTTATGGATTATGCTATTACGGTCCCAGTTTTCCCCCCTGGGCCCCCCGCCCCCAGCAGCCCCCGCTCCCTCGGGGAATCGCCACGCCTTTTGACATTAGAAGAGCCATGATTCCAAGTTAGGTAATCAGGCGTGTCTTCCATCTTCATGAGTATTTTGGACAGTTGGGCATAGGCAGAAATCTAGGAGAAATAGGGAAAAATCTCTTGATTCACCAGATTTCATGATTCGGGAGAAGGTGCCGTTTCTAGGAGCGGTCACAGGATGGTGTAGAAATAAACACCTTAACCTGCAGGGTTTCGTTCGCTCGTTCGCTCGCTCGCTCGCTCGTTCGCTCGCTCAGTCACAGGGGAGACCTCGGGGGTGGGAGGGCCTCCTGCTGGCGGGGGCCGGTGGCCGAGCGTTGCGGGTGAAGAGGAGGAGCCTGGCCAGGCGCCCGGGGTGGGGGCCCCCTCACCCGGCTCCGTGGGGCTCTTGCCCGGACTGGGCCCTTCCGTCCAGACCGAGGCTCCATTGAGAAAAAGAGCCCAGGGGGGAGAAAGAAAGATGAACCGCCTGGCGAGGAGCGGGAGCAGCAGGCGTGTGGGCGACGCGGGTTTTCTAAGAAATGGAGGCCTAGTGATCGTGCGTGCGTTTACAGGCGGGCGGTCCCAAGTCGGCGAGGACGCGTGCCCGTCTGCCCGCGAGGTTCATTGCTGACTTGCTGTGTAAACGGTCCTCTCCCCAGCACGGCCACGGCCCAGAGGGCGGCCGCTCACGGCTCCAGTAGCCGCGTCCAAGCCGTCAGAGAGCACGCCCCCCGTCTCCTCCCCTGGAACATGTTTACACTTACAAGGACACATTTGCCCAGAATGTGGCACCACGGGTGTGCCCAGCCTTTGACACACACGTGCCCACGGCACACACGCAGGGCCCAAGCCCCCGGCTGGGTTTTCACGGAAGCAATGTAGTTCCCTTCTGTGGCGATTTGCCGAGTCGCCGGCTGCTGCCCAGAAGCTGGGCTTGAAGTGTCAGTCACCACGCTGTGCGCAGTGGGCGGTGAGGGGCCCGGCTTTCCTCAGACTCCTGTGCACGGCCGCTCGGGGGCTGGGGACAGCACAGGTGGGGCGAGACGTCCCCGGTGGCGCCTGTGCTGCCGGCCCCCAGATGCGCAGTAAGGGGTTCCCTCTCTCTGGCTTTCTCGTCATCACCCACACGGAAGGTTCATCAACGGGGATGTTCTGTCCTGGCGGCAGGTTCCGAACCTTGTCACTGGGTCGGGTGGCAGACAGAGAGCAAATGAGGGTCTAGTCCTAAGAGCCCCAGCTTGTTCTGCTGCTGGCGAGACGCCGTGGGCTGTGCACCGTGCAGGACGCCCGTTGCCCGCCGCGCCTGGCCAGTCCCGTCAGCACCAGCCCCTCCCCCATCACAGGTTTATCCGAGACCCGCGTGAACTGACCACTCTGCCCCTTCAGATGCAGGCGGACACGTTTGACGTTAACACAGCCCCCACGAGAGGTGGGACTCCTGGAGCAGGTTTGTCCAGTGCCAACCACCCCCCGACCCCAACAGGAAAATGTGGTGTCTCTGCCCGCAGGGCGTAGATGAAACCCGTGTCCAGCCTCTGCCCGTCCCAGAGACCCTGGAAGCACAGACGTGTCCAGCTGAGGGCTGAGCAGCGCCTTGGCCGCCCTGGGCCTGGGCAGAGTGACAGAGCTCAGCGTGTGTCTTAGCTGCACGCTCTCAAAGAATCATAGTTTTACCGGAGATAATTAAGATCGCTTGTTCAATATTTGCGCTAAAATACCGCGCCTTTTGAACTCAGAGCTCTCACTTTGTGCCTTCGGGCCTGGGAAAGGGTCAGGACTGGAGGCCCAGGGACAGGCCGGGCTCTCCGAGGGGCCCGGCCACAGCAGGCCCCTCCTTGTCCGGGAAGGCTGCAGGCCCCGGGGGGCGGGGGGGCGGCTGTCCTGCCGAAACTGGCAGCCTCTCCCGGCCTCTCGTTTGCTGCCAGCTCCTCGGGCTGGAAGCCAAAGTGCTCTGTTCCGCGGCCGCTGCCCGTGGTCTCTCTGGGGGAGTCTCTCAGTGGGAGCAGGTCCTGGTGCTGGGCTGCGGCCGCCCAGGGCCTCCCCGCCCCCGCCCCGGGCTCCTCCCCACCTGGGCTCCGCCCACCTGCACCCCCCCACTCCAGTTGCAGACCAGGTGGTTGAGAGGGCTGTGCTCCCACATGCAGATTCATTTTCCCAGCCCTATGGCCTTTATTACTTGAAGAAGAAGAAGCAGCGGGTGACGTTTTGGTTGCTCACCAAACGGTCTCTCTGCTCCCTGGGGACCGTGCAGTGGCCTGTGGCCGCCTCCGTGATGTCAGGGAGCACAGCGCCCTCCACGGCGGGGCTCCACCAGGGCCCCAGCAGCTGCCCCAGGGGCGCCCTGGGGACGGGCCCAGCAGTGTGCTGTCGTTTCGAGCTCCCGTCAGACCGTCAGACCCCACGCAGGCGGCCCCTTCTCCGCGTCGCATCCACGGCCTCTTGGCGTCGCGTTTGCCGTTGGCCGTGATCCCAGTTCTTAACAGAGGGTTTTCCTTCCTGTATTTGGACACGAGAGGACAACTGAGGAAATCTGGGCTCTGGACCCGCCCCGCTGCTCACTGGGAGCGGCACCCCACCCCTGTGGGCCTGGGATCAGGTATCGAGAAATGACGTGGTAGGAAAAAGTGACTGCTGACACCTTCGGTTCTAAAATTCTGTCACCGCCCATTTTGTAAAGCAAGGCGATACTTGCTAAATCCGGGGCCTGCTTGACTATGTGGGTTCGCAAGTGCCAGTGGAATAAATGAGAAGCGAGCAGTTAAAGTGGAAACGTTCTTCAGCACCTGCGTTTTGCTGGCGGCCTTGCTCTCCCAGGACGGGTGGCTGGGCCTGTTGTGACGTGGGGCCCTGGACCAGAGGACCCCGAGGAAGGGATCGCTCCCCGTTAGCCCTGCCCGGCTTTTCCGACGGCGAACAAACTCCGTCGACATGCACGTGCTTCCGAAGCCGTGCTTCTCAAGGGAGGCTGGTGATGCTGAGAGGGGGGCCGCTCGTCGATCTCGCGCAGGCGTGACCACGGAACCGCCTGTAAACCTGAGAAGCAGCCGGGCTGGGCGGCTCAGCGCTCGCCCCACCCGGGACACGGGGGCCGCAGGGCGAGCCCAGCAGCCGGCCGCAAACCAGTGAGGGAAGAGTCTTCATGGAATGGCTTTTACCATCGGGCGGGACGCCGCAGATTTAGAGGAAAGGACCGTGGTTTGGCAGAGACCTGGTTAGTGCGGCTGCAGGGGAGCTCGTGGGTTTAGGTCTTTCAGGGAAGGGAAAGGTGGACGTTGCGTCAGGGCTGCCAGTGGGTTGGAAGTTCTCGGCAGCGGGGACTTCTGCGTCCATTTCTGAGGAATGAGGATTCCCCCGGAGGCTGTGCCTGCGCCCAGCC